>OVAX01000499.1:0-78164 GCA_900406405.1 Lepidium africanum
AATCCATAAACAAAGGTAAAAGCAGAGAAAATGAAACAAGCAACATAATCATAAAGTAAGACAAAGATAAACAAGAATGATTTGGAAACTGAAATTTCATTCAAAAACTAAAAAGGGAAGAGTGTTGATCTGGAAATTACATAGGAGAGAACGAAAATCAGTTCTAACACAAAAGAGGCATAAAAACGTGGATTAAGGCTTCTGAATACCAAAGAAGGGTATTTATACCCTTAGTAACAAAACCCTAAAGAGTCAAAGTCAATAAAAACATAAAGCTTATCTGACTTCACTAAGCGACTTCACCTCCAAGGGTGAGTCAGATAAAAAATATGTGATTCAGCTGCCAACACATCAATCTTCCTATCATACTCAGCTCCAATTGGTTCCTCAAGGCGAATTACTTTGACTCGACCACGTGACTTCACCAACCGGCCCGAGTCAACATCAATTGTGGCACATTCTCACTGACTCGGCCACCTGACTTCACCAACGGACCCGACTTGGCCACATGACTTCACCAACAGACCCGAGTTGGTCACATGACTTCACCAACAGACCCGAGTTGGCCACCTGACTTCACCAACAGACCCGAGTTAGCCACCTGACTTCACCAACAGACCCGAGTTGGCCACATGACGTCACCAAATCTTCTTGACTCGGCCTCCCACTCTTGCATTTAAGCCAGGTCAACCATAAAATCTTGCAAAATACTCTTGACTCGGCCTCTGACTTGGGTATTTAGGCCGAATCCATCATAAACTCTTGCCAATCTTCCATCCTTGCTCACTTCTTGCATAATCTCATCCCCAATGTGTCCAAAAACTCCTGATAAAAACACCAGAATGCACAATGTATGCAATGCAAGTGCAAACAATGCAAATGAACCAAAAAAAGCTCTAAAATGATGAGTATGCTATGAATATGGATGCAAAATTAACTATATTAGAGCTGTGAAAGATGCTAAAATGTATACACATCACTAGCTGAAATCTTAACCAAGCCCCTACATCCAGCTCATTTCCGAGAATTACTTAGCAAGATGGGAGTTCATAACATCACCCTGTTTTTAGTTCTGTACTATTATCATGAGGGGGAATATCATCGATTATATCCTTGTAAATAAATAGTCCGATTTACTTGTAAATAGTGTGGTATAGGGTTTCCAGTTATTTACATATCAATTGTATATAAATACTCTCGGATGTACAGTTAATAAGTTTGTTATTAACGTTAATAAGTAGCTCCAGAAGTTCCTTTCCTAAACTGTTTAAGTGTTATTAGTTTCTCCACCTGAATTTGGGAGAATATGATAAAGGTGAACAAAAATCATATGGCATTTGAGTTGGGTTAAGAAGATATATTATGACATAATTTTTTGTCAATGAATATGATATGAAACATGACAGACTGCATGAAAAGATTAGAACAAGTTTAAGGTGTGATAGACTATGATTCAAATAATACAAATGAAAGATTGTATAATATGATTGTTGAAGATTATCTTGTTGTGCGCTAAAAGCAAAGTATTAATCTGAAAGTTTAAAGGATTAGGGCATCAGCCCAAAAAAAAGCTGTCTAAGAAGGTCTCAATATTGAGAAGTTAACGTTTGAAGATGACAGAAACCTCTGTCGAAATTATGTAAGAACACAAACTTTATTGAGGATTTGTCATTGGTGAATGAACAAAAAGTGTTGCAGCTGGTGTTGTAAGTGAGTAAGGTATATTAGGATTTTGAGTAGCAAATCATAAGTTATATCAGTTTCAAACAGGCTATAGAAACATTTATGTGGAAGAATCCATTATTCTCAAAGGTACCTTAACAAGTAATTCGGTCCCTACAATACAATGTTACAATTTCTAATTTTTTCGTATTTAAGAGAATTGTGTATGTCATTTATACGGGTTTGGGAAGTTTTTCTATAGATTGGAGTATTGGACTTAGTCGACCCAACTGCTAAAAAAAATAAGATAAGTAACTCGTCTAAGAAAGTAAAAGGTCATATATGAAACACAAAGGTTGATAATAAAATAAATTAAAACATTTATATAAGATGAATATTAAACCTCCAAATATTCCACTTAGAGAATTGAGAATGCGGAACGATTGGAATCTCAAACCATAGCATGTATCTCAACTATCATAATCTTACCAACTATTTATAGTAATTGAAGGTGCTTTAGATGAGTCGACCAACAACTAGAAATACTTGTAGATAAGCACCTTGTATCCATCCATGTTAGGCATGATCATTCGCAACAAATGTTATGTGTCACATAGTTAAATCAAAAATAGTGTAGCGACGTTGTATTCCGCTTAATTCTCTAAAGCATGTTGAATTCCATCACCTATTTGTAGAGAAGCCTAGTCTTACCCTCCAATACTCGGTTGCCATACCAAAATCATTATGACATAGAATATACTTACATTCTAGATCGACATATTTGTAAATTTAGTGTTTTTGTAAATTTAGTATTTAACTATGAGAGTTTTTGGACCAAACAAAAATATTAAAAATAAAAAATTTTGAGCCTTTAAGTGGCAGACCTGATATCTCTCCCGATGATCCTTGGTGGCAACCTTCGCAACCTCTGATCTACTTTTACGGCGAGCGATGGCTCTCACCATCTCCGAAAGTGTTACTCTTCACCTCATCTTTTTTGGTTGGCTCAGGTTTAGAGAGATTCTATGAAGATGAACCTAAATTGGGGTGTGCAAGTTCACTTGATTCTTCATGGATGTGTAGATTTGGTTGCTTGAAACTCAAGGTATAGGTTGTCGGTTTACCCAAATTTTACCCCATTGGTTTGAATGAGGCTCCCCAATTTTTTTAAGGGTCACCAATGAGTGGAAACTCGATTACGTAGTTATATATTTATATTTAATATATAGCAAAATTTTGATATAAAAAATTAAACAAAAAAAATATCAAAACTATTTTGTGAATATCAAAGTAATATGATGTAAATGTTAAACACTTTTAGTTTTAGGGTTCCCGAATTGGGAAAAATTCAATTATATAACTATATGTACATATAATATATAACAAAAAATTTGATATATAAATAGAGAATATGTTAAGTAAAAACTTGCGTCGTAATTTATTTATTTTACATATGGTTCCAAATATTCCACAAGAGGTGGCCAGGTTCTTAAAAGAATTTAAAGAGTTTACAGCTAAAAACTTGCGTTGTAATTTGCCTTATATGGAGAAGATTTAACTTGTTAATTGGATTTCTGTAGCAAGATTGCCAAATCTTCCTCATTATAGAATAAGTTCACAGGAAACTGAGTTTTTTGAGAATACAAATCAAATAGTTATATGTGCATGATCAATACTTTCTACATTTGAGAGACAAGGAAACCTAAGTTTCCAAGTCCTTTGTGGATCCCTTTTTAGAGGATGTTTGGGACTGATGCGCAGACTGAGTAATGTGTAGACTAAGGTGACTAATGGAAGCTTGAGAAACATGATTCAATGATTTATAGTGTTTTTGGGAATAAGTCAAGGCAGTAGGACGTGAATTTACTTCAGGTCATTATGCATTCAACCACATGAAAGTCTTTTATCATGTGTATACTTCAACTCTGAATCATATTATTGATCTAGTTACGCAACCGCTAGCGACTATTCTTAGTCATACACCTAAATTTTTAGCAAAAAATGTTTTGCGTGTCAAAGATGTTGTCAAGACAAAGCTTGAATAGTGTGGACAGAAGATCAAAGCGGCACCAGAAAAATGCAGAAGGAAGAAAATGTTCAAATAATGCGATGAGGTGATGGTGTTTTATACCAAGAACAATTTCCACAGGACATGTACAATAAGCTGAACCTCCTAAGTACGGGCCGTTCAAGGTGCTACGCAAAATCATAAGAATGAGTATGTTGTGGATCTCCAACAATCCATGAACATGTCGAACATATTCAATGTTGGGGACATCTATGCTTTTCATGCAGATAAGGTTCTGTATCTAGATTATAACTCGCGGTGAGTTATTTCATAGTGAGAGGGACTAATGTAGGAGCAATCATTTATCAACAACATTCTGATTTGTCGACAATGTTCTAATTCGTCAATAGTGTTCTGTTTTCATCGTTTCATCTTCTCATTCAACCCTTAGGTTTTGTTCTTTTCATTGTATTAAATTATGTTTTTATTACATCTTAACTGCTATATCTCTTTGCAATCCTTATATATATATTCTAGAACTCATTTTGTAATACAACTTTGAATTATTAAATTTTTAATTGAGAAACATTGGTTTTTCCTCTTCTTCTGGTGGATTATAGAGTTTCTATTGGATTCAGGCTTAAGCTATCAAATTCACTCTGGTGAACTCTTTTAAACAGAACTCCGATTGTGTCAATACCTATTTGGTTTTTGTAGATAACTTTGGTGGAAAGATGCAATATGAGTCTCAATTACTAGGTGACTTTATGCATAATATAAATACACTAGATGAAAAAAAATGGGTGAAATCAAACTGCACCATGCTGAATAATCCATTCGATAACATTGAATATCCCTTACTTTCAAATAACATGGTTTTGAGGGACAACAATGTGACATGAAGCAAAGGCTTGGATGAGTAACTGTGACAAACCCAACAGATGGTAGTGCAAGAACACTCAATGGTCAAGAGTATATGGGAAAATCTACAATGCATGATGATCAAGCAATGAAGTAAAAAAAGCCAGAGAATGATATTGTAGACAACAAGCACGTGTATTTGACGCATAATGAATGAGATAATGTCTTTATAAATCTTTAGGTACTAAGGTTCAAATCTCTTATTCCTTGTGGAATGGTGGGATAACAAGCCACTAGACTAGTTGACAAAGAAAAAGAATGATGTGTGTTGTAGAAAGAGAATAACAGAATGGTGTTAGTGGCTACTAGATTTGGAACTGATTTATTCTTCCGTCGTAGTACTCGTGATCTCTTTTTTTACTAGTTACTCCACTTGAGATCATTCTCATTGTGTTTCTTTTTAATTTCTTCCATAGTGTTTTATCTGATTGTCCATGGATCAACTGACACATTGCTAGCCCTGGACATTGAACACTGAGCATAATTAAACTTGATGACCTACATCAGTTCTTAAATCGAACAAACATAAAAAAAACATTAAAACCATCATATTTTATCATAAAGCCATGACATCATTTCTTAAACCTACAACAATTTTTAAATCCTACTGACCAACCATAAGGAATTTCGAGCAAAAGAAATTTGGACGAGTTCTTCATCCCACTCCACCATTTGATCACTATCTGCCTAAAACATAAATTAGAGAAGTAATTAAGTTTATAACAGATTCATAATTTAACAATATTAAATATTCATTTACCTTATTTTGTACTCTCCATTTTCTAACTTCTCCAAAGTCTTCAGACTCTATGAAATCAAATGAAGAACAAAAATATGTTAGTAAACAAATAAATTATAAAACTTTAAAATTTAAAGTAGGTTATACCTTTTATGAGGTCATCTTGCATCAGTATATCTGAAAGCATATCCTAAATTGTTATCATGCCTTTATCACTAATGTGAGCTTCATATTTCAACCATTGCTCAACACACATCAATACTTCAATTTAATGGTATGTTAAACAACTTCTCGATGATTCTAAAACCCTTCCACTAGTACTAAAGGCTTATTCGAATGCAACTGAAGAGATTTACTTTGCGAGTACATCCTTGGCAATTTCAAACAGAACTGGAAACTTCAAAGAATTGTGTTTCCACCAAGAGAGAATGTCATAATGTGATCCAACCATAAGGTTAGGATTCTCGACATTCTCTTTCAGATAAATTTATAATTTTGTATTATCATCTTACAATCATATCTCAGTCACAAGCTCTTTGTAAAGAGAATCCATTTTTATCATACCCAAGATCAATTTCCACTAAAGTTGGTTCCATTCTCTATGAGCCAGATTGATCTTGTGCGTAAGAAGAATTGACATGTAACTATTGTGAATTCGCATTACTCACTGCAGCATCTTTCTTATGTCTAGAGTTGTATTTATCAAACAATCTCTCTAATATGTCCATAAATGCATTGTATAGCTGAGCAAATTCCTTGCTATATTTATCATAAAGCTTTTCAAAATACAATTATGTAAACTTCATCTTCTTAGAAGAATCAAACACACTAGCAACTATGATCATCTAGTTAACCTCTAATGGACTCCAATACTTATCTAGCTTCTCAACCATAGCAACTGCTTTGCTCTTTAAAGTTGCATTTTGACCTTTACTATAACACTAGAGATTCCTACCAATTGTTACAATTTCATTGTAACACTTGTATGAAAATGCAAAATTTGAAGCGGACAACACCATGATACTGTTGCAAAACTTAACCAAAACCTTTATCAAAGCATCTACTGCTTCCCAATTAGTAAAAACCGGAGGTCTCACTCTTTTTTTTCCATCAATAGTTTCTACAAAATAAGATATATGTAAGGCATATCTTCCTCATCCATCTTATCAAAACCTACCCTGAACTTTAATTCTTGATTAAGCATTTAGTAAGTTTAATTAAATCTACTCATTACATCTAGAGGAAGACTACCCATGTTCATTTTTGCTAGTAGTAACACACAGCTCAAATGACTTCTGTCTATTTCCAAAAGACCTCACATACTGAATTGCATTCCTAAAACCACAAACATTCATCTATCTCCGTCAATCCAGCTTTAACAATTAAGTTTAGTATATGAGTGACACATCTCACATGTAAATAATCACTATCCAATACTAAAGCATCATCTCCTACAAGAATAAACCAGTCTTTAACTCACAATAGCATTAGTATTGGTTGTTGCATTATTAATTTTTATGTTATACACTCTTTTAATACCCCATTCAGTTAAACAGTCAATCAAGCAATTACATATTGTGACTCATCTGTGATCATGAACATTCTTACACCCTAAGGTTAACTTCTACAATTTCAAGTGTTCATCAACTTAATGCGCTGTTATAACCATATAACTAGCTCTTATATTAGGAGCCACCCATATATCAGTTGTCAATGACAACCTCTACTTATTATCACATAGAAGCTTTCTAATTTCTGTTTTCTTCTTAGCATTCAATTCATATATGTATATGGCTACAGTTGTGTGTGAGTGTGGTTTAGGTAACAATCAAATGGCAGTTCATTAGTTATAATCAATTCATTTAATGCATCTCTAATTACCTTATCAAACACTTTTCCTAATCACATCCCGGCATCATCACTAAAAACCATTTTCTTTTGTTCAGTAAGCCATATCGTGTATTGTTTACATGTTTCTATATGATTTTTCATGTTTGATGTACCGTAAGAGGTTGGACAAGCAAGCTTTTTCCCACAACAGCTGCATATAGCTATATTGTAATTGTCTTTCAATCTTGTGAAATGCTCACATACCCTACTCTTCTGTTTTTTATTTCCTTTATCACCTTCAACTGTAGTGTCTTTCTATTTACTCCTAGAATTAGGAGTATTACCAACATCATCAATTGTATTACGTGGTGGATGATTGGAAGATTCCATCTGTAAAGATATGGGAAAACATTGTAAAGCTAAAGTTAGAAAGACTAGAAAAAAACTAATAATTTCAAAAGGGACAACATGAAACTGATGTGTATATCTAATCCTAATACATATTCCAGTTTTGAGAATCATAATTTTAATCATAAGAATAGTCACATCACAGAACCACAATCCAATTGAATATAACAATTGAAATTGAAATGGACCAATTACATACATAATAAACCAATTTATATCCTATGACAGAAGCACAATCATATGAATTCAAATACATATGAACATATTTCTATCACATAAAAATATTAAAATTTGACATCTAAATTTACAATGAATTTCGAAATCTGTTAACTGATATCGAAATCAAACAAAATGAATTGAAATTTAAAGATCTTGTTTATGGGTGTGTTGGGATTATCCATCTACTTCAAACTCAAATTCAGAACTCTGGGAATCAGTTAGTCAAAACTCAAGCTAAGATTGCTATTGTTCAAACAAATCATTGCCAAACTCAAAATTTTGAGTTAATGGAATATTCGAGCTTCATCAGGAATTACTATTGCTCTAACCAATTATTTAATGCATTTTTGTTTCTAATTCCATATATCTAAACATAATGATGCTCGTAAAACTCCCACTAATTTTGATATAATCAAACTCATAATCAAGAGACCATTAGCTACACTATATCATCATGAGATATGTATTCCAGTAAGAACTAGACTGCATTACATTACAACTCTATATACTAAATTTTGAGACATGTGAAAAGTGTTTTATAGAACACAAAATGTGAACAAGTTTGAATCGAATTTATTATTATTACAAATTCGTAACTACCTGTCATTTTAAAACACACATTGAAAGAGACCATGAATGAATTGAAAACTCAAAATATTAGAGACCATGAATTGAATGAATTGAAACCCTTAATTATATTGATATCTGTCAAAATGAGTTGAAAACTCAAAATAAGAGGAAATCAGATCAATTACTATCACGTAACCCTATTAGCCAATGATTTCTATATTTAGAATAAAAAAGTTTTAAATTTTTTATTATTCAAAATTCTAGAATCTTTGATACAAAACACATTCGAAGAATCAATAAAATTATAGATTAAAACAAAAAACAGAAACTTAGAAACGCCAAATCGAAACAAACAATAGAAAGGCCAAATCGAGAATGACGGATTTCATTCCAAAATCAAAGAAGTAAATCGTGAGAAGACTTACATGTGATCTTGCTCTCGACAACGCCGACAGAGGAGATAACAACGACGGTGTAACAGGAATCAAGATGATTCTCACTAGAGATCTGAATAGGATGTCGGGTATGAGAAGTTTACAGACTGAAAGATGATCAATAAGAAAGAAGGATCATTTGTGTACTGCAACAATGGTGAAGTAATATGTTGAGATAGAGTAAGAGAGAAAAAAAGATGTTTTGATGTTTGATTGATCGTTCTCTGAGTATTTTCTCAATACATAAAGGTAACATGGAATACTAAACCAGATGCAACCGAATACTTAATTTGAGTGATTAAACCAAAGAAAACCATAAGTGATAACTGGTAAAGATAAAGATAAGTTACAGAGAATATACTTTGTAATAGACAGAGAGGAGAAACGATACAGTGGTGGTGAATTGTGATATGTGTTTGAAACCTTTTTCTTGTAGTTAATCCAAAAGCTTTGCATGAAGTAGAAGATGAAAGGTTCAAGCACGCGATACTTGTTGATACTACATCATAGGACCCGATTGTTACATTCCACTATACTTGATCCCTACCCGAAAACCAAAATTTCGGATCGTTCCCATTAAGATATTCGAATCCAGGTAATATGTCCAGTACTTGAATTGACTTGTTTCATACTCTCATTATAAAATGGAATTGAAAGCAAGACTGTTCAAACAAAAATTATGCATCACAGTTGGTTAACATTCAAGTACTTATGCACATTTAGATTAAAAATTAAAGAGATTAAAATATGTTGTAGACCATATTTTGATATCCGATCCGGACCCGTCGGTCGGACCGGTTAACTCGGGACCCGATTGATCTTCCAATTCGGATTTTATAATTTTAACCGATAGTTTAATATCTTGTAATATTCAGAAAAACTCGCTATTAGATCGGAACCTGGTATGTTGGTCGAACTGGCTGGATACGGATTTTAAAATTAGAGTTAAAAATCCTTCTACTTCATATACAAGATTAGAACACTATATAAAGTTTACAATATTTTTAGAAGATTTATTAATTAGTGTTTTTGTTTTCTCTCATTACCGCCACCACCAGGTTTATCTCTTTCTATGTTAAGTTTGTATTTTACTTTCTTCTCACAACCAACTTAAGTTTTGTGGTCGTAACATGATTAATTGAATTATAATTGATCGTTTGCCTTTTGTTTATTTTGTTCTGAATTATTATTGAATTCTATGAATTCGTGCTCTGGATTTCATTTCTTTTTTTTATTGGTAATTATTTTATTTTACAAAACATGAATATTTAAATAAACATTTTATTTTACATTTCAAAAACTGTATATACAAATATTAATATATAATTTTATATATATATATATAATGAAATTATTCAATAGGCTTGACGGTTCACCCAGTTCAACTAATAATTTAGTGATCCTGAATATAATCCGATTATTTATTTGGGTTGGGTATCAAAACATGGGTTGTAGACACAAATTGTTGCTGATTTTCAAAACGACTAATCAATCTCGGTGTTTACAAATCGAGCTATGAAACAAAGTTATCAACAAAAAAAAAGAAAAGACAATCAATAATTAAGATATTTATTTGAATCTACATGTCGATCGATATGGTAATTTGGTGGGGCCATAAACCAGGCGAAGGAAGCAAAATCAGAAAGTGAAATGTATGGCCCATTGTATTGCATTGTATTCTACTCAAACAGAACAAATGGAAAATAGAGAGATTTGTGTCGTCCTCTCCTTGTAACTCCTAGACGATACTAGAACCGCTTGCCCAACACGCTTTCCACGTGTCATCATCTCGTCCCAGGGAAATCTCCTTTGATTTGTTTCCTTTGTATTTTCCTATAAAAGAAACAAGATCTCTCTTCTTATCCTTACAGAACCTCAAAAGAAAATATCGGAATCTTAGACGAGAAGAAAAAGTAAAGAAGAAAAGCCAAGGAAGAATGGCGGAGAAGAAGAAAGAGATGGAGGTGGTGAAAGGATTGGACGTGGAGAGATACATGGGCCGTTGGTACGAGATTGCTTCTTTCCCTTCAAGGTTTCAGCCAAAGAACGGAGTCGACACTCGCGCAACCTACACGCTTAACCCGGACGGTACGATTCACGTCTTGAACGAAACGTGGAGCAACGGGAAGAGAGGTTATATAGAAGGCAGTGCCTACAAGGCCGATACTAAGAGTGACGAGGCTAAGCTCAAGGTTAAGTTCTATGTCCCTCCTTTCCTCCCAATCATTCCTGTTACCGGAGACTACTGGGTCCTGTACATTGATCCTGATTACCAGCATGCCCTCGTTGGCCAGCCCTCAAGGAGTTATCTCTGGGTTCGTACCTTTTTTTCTTTTTCTTTACTCAATAATTGAAACCGTCTTTAAGCTAATTGATATTGAATTGGTTATGTGTTTATTGGTGGTGTAGATATTGAGCAGATCTCCGCATATGGCAGAAGAGACCTACAAGCAGCTGGTGGACAAGGCGGTCGATGAAGGCTACGATATCAGTAAGCTTCACAAGACTCCTCAGAGTGACACACCACCAGAGACCAACTCCGCCCCTGAAGACTCCAAGGGCGTTTGGTGGTTCAAGTCTCTCTTTGGCAAATGATAAATGTATCACACCAAAAACAAAAACAAAACACTTTGTTTCACCTCTTTTACTCCTTTGTGTGTTTGTGTAGTATACTGTCACCTTTGTCAACTCTTTTAGATGTAGTTATACTCCCTCTGTGTTTGTCTATTTTTAACATCCAAGTAAGTCTGTGTATGCAAAACAATCTGATATCATCGTTACAAAGAACAGGCCAAAGGAATAAAATAATCTGGCAAAATACAAATGAAAGCTTGCAGAAGTTACATTGTGAATTCGGATAACACACCACACGACTCGAGTGTTATGGAATATTAAATTGCATGCCAACTACAGACGGGATTATGCATATGTATATATAATAGAAAAACAGTTTTCCCCAGCAAAAGTTTGGTTGATTATATGTACCAACTGCAGCAGCTCACAGAACAGTACAGCATGAATTCGTTTTCTTCGCTTGCTTGTAAAACATCTGTTCCACCCAAAATATCAATATCAGTTTCTAATATCATAATCGACATTCTTCTTTTCGTTATCTACCCCAAGAATAACAAGCCAGAGGTTCCAATACATTTTATGCTCGCCCATATCCAACGGTTTCTACCGTGTTAACCGAAGATGCTCAGAAACCCCGATGGAGAAAAAGAAAGAAAGCTTTATATATATAAGCTGGGAAAAGCTAAATAGTGAAGGTATAATGTTGTTACCTGCGATGCCATGCTCAAATCTGAGCTCTTCTCTACTAGGCTGTCCAGCTTCTCACCACGGGCCAGAACGCTATCAATGGTTTTATGCTGCAAGACAGGACAACAGCTCAGTTTTAGGGCGACACAAACATCCATCATATGTGCAATGCTTTCTTTTTGTTTTGAGGTTCTCCAGAAGACACTAAACTCAGTGACAGAACACATCAGCATATTGTTTGAGGATGGAAAAGAGATTATACAACTATATCCCCAAAGGTCTACAAAGAAGGACTTAAGACAGCACTTACAAGGATAATCTTTGTCTCATCCAACTCCCTCTGAATTTTCAACAACTTATCAGCCTCTGCTGGGTCCTGAAGATTAGAGATAGAGGGCAATAACAAAAAAACACCTTTAGAACAAATTACTCATATCCACAATCAACTTGGGCATATTGGTTATGAGGATAATAAGTTTAGCTTATGAGTGATGGGCCGACTAAGGGTTATTCTGTCTACCTAATTGACCTTATAGCTACAGTTTTTAACAAGATCCACAGGCAAAAGAGGGAATAAGAGTTGCACAAGTGCAAAACCTGAAATTTGTTTAAAGCTTCGGTTAAGTATGGCCAGGTCTGTGTGGAATCTTCTTTTGCAGATCTCCATGTCTCACCAAAACTTTTCTGGTACTCATCTAGGACCTGAGATAAATTTATATGTCAAAAATTCCTGACGGGAACCTGGATATGGATTATAACAGTGGGAATCACGTTAAACATAATGATACCTGATTGAGAAGAGAAAAAGCACTTCGAACAGGATAGTGATCGTCCATGAACCCCACCGCGCAAAGGCCATTTCTATTGTAAGCATGAACCTTGTACTCTATTATAAAAAAGGAAGAAGGAGCAAAATTATGAACCCTAATTACCGCAAAATCGAGCACAAGAACAAAAAGCTGGAATTTCGTAAAATTAAAGCTGGGGCAGAGTCCAGAAAAATCAGAATTGGTGTACATCCTAATCATAAAATAAAAACAGAAGTCGAAAATCCGAGATCCGAATCTACAGAAATCGAATAAAAGGCAAAGAGAAAATGAGATTGGATAGATCCGAGAGAAGCGATCTAAAGGTAGAAGGAGAAGAGGAACCTTCGTGCTGGACGGACTGGCGCTGGGAAGGAGGGGTTCGGCTAGCAACTGTACGGCCGACGAAGACGACAAACTCCTTAACGCTAGATCGCTGGAAATAACCAAAGTGAGAGACGTCGGAAGCGTTGGCAAGGATAACGGGATCTGAAGTTTCCGGAGCGCACTTGAGAACGAGCAAAGCGGTGATCTTCATAGCTATGAAAGATCGAAGGTTGCGTGAGAAGGAAGCGAGGAGAATGAAGAGGAGGAGAAGGAGGAGAGTTATCTCTGGTGGTAAAAGGCAATTCAGTCTTATTGAGGTGTCTGACTCGACGTTCATCTCAATAACATTTTATATCTTTTATTCGCTATCCAAATTACTTACCTTGACAACAAATCATATTTTATGTTAAAATATTTAATTATATATTTTGGACCAGTTCGGTTTGAATGTGATAAATTTCAAACCGACCGAGGCATATCTTGGTCGGTAAATTTGGTACAGTCGAAAGAAAATTAGGATTTCAACAACATAAGTCTAGGCAAAAACTGATTGGTGTGTAAGTAAACCAAACCGAAAGTAGAAAAATCTTCCGACCAATTTGTTATATAAACCAAAACTGAAACCAACCTAACTTCACTTTGGTTACAATACAAGCCATTTTAGAGTCCAAAGTTAAGGTGCCAAAAATAAAAATAATAAAAAAGGTCAAAGCGGTTAAGAGGGAAAAGAGATAAAAATAGAAAGGAGTAAATGGCCATAAATGATAAATGAGCAAGTTACAGTTTTTTACCATTAATTAACTTTGTTTGACCAAATTCCCCTTCTCTTCTTTTTTCTTCCTCAAACCCAACGAGGAAAACAAGCAGGAGAGGGGATTTCATGTTCTTTTCTCGCCGTAAGATCTCTCTTTCATGTTTTTTCTTTCTTATCTGTAACATTCTGTGTTCTATGTATCTAACTTAATTTACTCTTCCATTCGGAACGTACATACATGCAGGATCAATCAAAGAGAGATGTTGAGATTATTTATTTTTTTCTCCTTTTTTGTGCATTTTTGTGTTGCGGCCCCTAAAAATACTGCAGCTGCCGGGACTGCACCAACTAAAAAATGGCTTACCCTTAGCGGTAAGTATTTTTTACATAAAATAACAAATTTTGCTATACATATTACATAATATGTTTGTTTGTTTAATAAAAAAGCCATTTTATTTTTTTGTTTTTTTCTTGTCAGGAGAACAACCTGCGGTTGTGGCTAGAGGCGGCTTCTCGGGTCTTTTTCCTGAGTCAAGTGCCCCTGCAACTGACATGGCTATTAGCACTAGTTCGCCTGGTCTCACAGTTTTGTGTAACCTTCAGTTAAGCAAAGATGGTGTGGGTATTTGCTTGTCTGATCTCAGGCTTGACAATTCAACCACCATCTCCACTCTCTTCCCCAAAGCCCAGAAGAGTTATAAGGTCAATGGTCAAGACCTCAAGGGCTGGTTTTTCCTTGATTATGATGCTGACATTCTCTTCTCCAACGTCTCTTGTATGCATTTTTCTCTTTTTCTCCCTGCAATGCTCCACACTACCACACATTTTCATGTTTTGTTTTATCAGTGGTCCAGAACATCTTCTCTCGTCCTAGTATCTTCGACGGACAAATGCCACTATCTGCAGTGGAAGACGTCCAAGGAGCCAAGCCTCCCAAGTTCTGGTTGAGTGTTCAGGTTTCTTCTTATCTCTTCTCTTTGAACATATAGTTAACCAACTTAGAGAGCGAACTTGTTGATTCATTACAAACAAACAATATATACATGCAGTATGATGCCTTCTACATGGAACACAAGTTGAGCGCAGCTGAGTACCTGAGAAGCTTGCGATTCCGCGGCATTAATGTCATCTCATCTCCAGAGATAGGTTTCTTGAAGAGTATTGGGATGGATGCAGGTAGGGCCAAGACAAAGCTCATATTCGAGTTCAAAGACCCCGAGGCATTGGAACCCACCACCAACAAGAAGTATAGTGAGCTTCTGCAGAACCTTGCAGCCATCAAGGCGATTGCTTCAGGCATTCTTGTCCCTAAAGACTACATTTGGCCCCTTGACTCAGCTAAATACCTTAAACCTGCCTCCACTCTTGTGGTTGATGCCCACAAAGCCGGTCTAGAGGTCTATGCTTCTGGGTTTGCCAATGACATGCGCACCAGCTTCAACTACAGCTACGATCCTTCTGCTGAATATCTCCAGTTTGTGGACAATGGCCAGTTTTCTGTTGATGGCATCATCACCGATTTTCCGCCGACAGCTTCTCAAGCCATCAGTGAGATTACTTTTTATTTATACATTTAGGACCAATTTATTAACACGAAGAAACTAATTTCCCACATGATATGTGTTCTTGCAGCATGTTTGTCTCACCAAAAGGATAACCTCCCCAAAGCTGGGCATGCATTGGTCATAACTCACAATGGAGCAAGCGGAGATTATCCAGGTTGCACCGATTTGGCTTACCAAAAAGCAGTGGACGATGGAGCAGACGTTATTGATTGTTCTGTCCAGATGTCCAAAGATGGAATTGCTTTCTGCCATGACTCTGCAGACCTCACAGCAAGTACCACGGCCATGACTACTTTCATGTCTCGAGCCACTAGTGTTCCTGAGATTCAGCCTACCAACGGAGTTTTCTCTTTTGATCTAACATGGGCTGAGATCCAGTCTCTGAAGCGTAAGCAATTGACTTTTTAAATAAAATTTGAGACTATCTCCTCGTTAGCAAAATCGCTGAACATATGATGTCTTTTTCTCCAGCTCAAATAGAGAGCCCCTTCTTGGCTAACTTGGGCTTCCAAAGAAACCCTGCAAACAAGAACGCCGGGAAGTTCACTACTCTTGCTGATTTCCTTGAGTTTAGCAAAGCAAAGGCGGTCACTGGAGTTTTGATTAACATTGAGGCAAGCTTTTTTGAACTTTCAAATGCTTTTTATTTTATTTTAAGTAGCACTTATAATGCCTTGTTTATTGTCAGAATGCTGCATATTTAGTCTTACTTTGAGTAGCACTACTAACGCTTTGTTTATTGTCAGAATGCTGCATATTTAGCCTCCAAGAAAGGGCTTGGAATCGTAGACGCAGTCAAGTGTGCTCTGACCAACTCCACACTCGATAAGCAATCAACCCAAAAAGTTTTGATTCAGTCAGATGACAGTTCGGTCCTGGCCAGTTTTGAGGCTATCCCTCCGTACACTAGAGTCTTGAGCATTGACAAGGAGATCGGAGATGCTCCCAAGCCATCCGTTGAAGAAATCAAGAAGCATGCAGATGCTGTCAATCTCAAGAGAACTTCTCTTATCACCGTCTCTGAAAGCTTTGCCACAGGAAAAACTAATGTAGTTGAGGAAATGCACAAGGCGAATATCTCTGTTTATGTCTCCGTGCTAAGGAATGAGTACATCTCCATAGCGTTTGACTATTTCTCTGACCCTACGATAGAGCTTGCCACATTCATCGCAGGAAGTGGTGTTGATGGAGTCATCACGGAGTTCCCTGCCACTGCTACCAGATATTTAAGTAAGCTTATACCTCTGCAACATCATTAAATAACAATAGACATATAACCAAAATAAGTGTGATCATTTATATTTGATGGAAATGCAGGGAGTCCATGTTCAGATTTGAATAAAGACCAGCCCTATGCCATCTTACCTGCAGAAGCAGGCGCTCTAATTGGTGTGGCAACCAAGGAAGCACAACCACCGGCTAGTGCCCCAAACCCACCTCTTGATGCCAAAGACGTGATTGATCCGCCTTTGCCTCCAGTCGCAAACATAGCTTCTTCTAATGGAACTGAAGGAGCTCAGCCACATGCTCCTCGTCGATCAGGCACTATTGCTACTGCTGCTGATCTCAGTCTTTCCTTGCTGGCAATGATGGCCTTTGGACTCCTCCTTGTTGCCTAATAAGGATTGATCATACTATATAGTCCCATACGTTGTAACATGTTCGCCGTCAGCATATTCCAAAATATGGAGCATACAGTGATTTATTGTTATCAATCAAAGCTCTAATTTCGATGTTGTCATAGAAATGTTTAATTTCGGTAGAGATTTGAATCTTGATGACCATTCATATTCTATATACAAAACCTTTGCACCAGTCTTTAAACTTTCATGTTTTGCTCCCTCGACATTGTAAACCTGTAAAAAGGCAAACACCAATAATCAAGTCATAAAAGGCCGTTTACAAAACAGTGACAAAATTACTACTGTATGATAAATACAGTGCCGTAAAAGAGTTTTTAACATATTCTCGCTTACTCCCGAGGCGCTGAGTATAAAACAAAACTAAAAGACCAATAATTTTTGACAACGGTTACATCAACTACTACAATAGTATTCTCTCAGTAATCCTTATGCGTATTCCTTCCCTATTCTTACATAACGTAGCTCTTGCCACACACTTTCTCCCTAATCTCTTAAATAATCTCCATTGACTTGATCTCCGTCTCATGACCGCCATCAATGCTTCATGGGATGGGAGTATCTCATGTCATCCCTTCAAGTATCGGAAGCTACATGGAGAATCAAAATATCTCTCAATCCAGCCAATGAGAGCAAGTTCTTCGCTTTTTATTTCAACTCCAATCGATTGACTCTCTCAGCTACTCGTCCACCGTCTTTTCCTTGCTGGCCTCTCTGCTTTCACCTCTGAATCGACAGGGCCTTCAATTTTTACAGAGTGCAGCATCGCAGACTCTGTTTTCTTTACTACCGTGGTGTCTTTCTCCGTGGGCATTGGAAGCTTGAATCTTTCACTGCGTTTTTTGAGTTTCTCAACTGTGTCCAAGTGTGGGTCTCCTGCTACTTTCTCAGTTCCATCTTTGGTCTCTGCAAGGTCATGGCCACTTTTTTCTTCAGTTACATCCCGGTTCTTGCCAATAGGAACTGGTTCACTAAGTCGGCCATTAGAGCTTTTTTCATTCTCTTGATGTTTTAGGGTAATAGAAGATGACTTGGCAGGAACAGCATCGTCTCTCTCTTTTTGGCTTGACCAACGCTCCAATTTTGTTCGTCCTCTCTTCGAGTCTTGTAGATCATCACCAGAGGAGGCATTTTCCTTGTGTCTTTTGGTGGCATTAGGCTGCTGAAGGATCTCACTCCTGCTATTTCTTGCTTCGTTGGTTCTTTTTGAGCCCTGAAAGGTATCAAAGTAACATCAGTGCTAAACATGAACCAGAGCAAAAGTGACCAAACCATGGGATATCTAAGGTGAGTTTGGAAACAGAACAAAAGACTACGCAAGGAATATTGCATTCATGATAATCATGCTGCTTTCAGTTTGCAAAACTTGGATAAGAATAAATTAAATAAATTCACAGGCTGATGAACATACTGTCACTTCAGAACTGCCATTATGTTCCCCTTGCTTGCTCCTTGATGATTCTGACCCCTCTCGTTGTTCTTTTATCTTTCGTCTAGAATCTTTATGTTTTCTGTCTTGCAATCGCTGTGCATCTAAAGTATCACTAACAACCTTGTCACTTTTAGCACCTGCCCTCTCCTGCCGTGGTTTTTTCTCATTGTTAACAATGTTGTCTGTGCGTGCAGAGAAATCTTCATGTCCTCTATGATGGGAAGAACTCTCTTCACCAGGGTATTCCCTTCTCTTCGTCTGTTTAGTATGCCTTGTTGTATCTTTGGTGAGATGCTCTTTGTCGGACGCTTTATACTCATCCTTCATCCTTGATGACCGGTCTTCTGAACCTCTGTGGCCCCTTGCAGCCACTTGCCTCTCTCTTCCTCGGACTGATAAACCATCTTCGTGAATTAGTTTCAGTCTATCTATTTCATCACGCTCTCTCATCCTCTCATTTCCATCTCTCTGCATATAGATATCATCTCTGTGCCTGAGAGAACTGTGGTCGTCAAAATCATCTCTAATTTTATGTTGGATATCTCGCTTTTGATGCTCCAACCTATCATCTCGTTCTCGTTGTTTTAGACGGCTGATTGATTCTCTTTGACCATATGAGATTTCATTTTTCTCAGGGCGGCTTCTTCTCATGTATTCTTCATCCTTCCTCCTCTTGCTAATGTGATCATCTACTTCATAAGTATTTCTCATACCAGCATCATCCAAGTGCTTTCTGGAAACATGGTCATCTTTGTTGCGTAATGCACTCTCTCGTACTTTACCCCTCTGTCTAGAGCCTGGATCATCTTCACGATCCCTTTTTCTAGACCCGTCATCCCCACCTCTTCTACTGTATGGGTCATCCTCTTTCCTGCGCCAGATCCCACCATCACCATCTCGCTCTTTTCTTTGATCAAAATCCTCGCGACTTGCAATTGAGTAAGCATAGCTGGAATCAAACTCCGGATGAGGAAAAGAATTTTCCCTTCCACCTCTGTTCCCTGCTCTAGTTCTTTCCATTTCCTTCCCTCGGTCTTGATTCTTTCTGTTGTGATGTGGTCCATTGTTATCGTGTTGTTTCCTATTACTATCTGGTCGAGCATAATGCTTATCTTGACTAACTTCCTCTTCTGCACCATCCTTTAATTGCTGGTAATCTCTGTGACTTCCAGATCTAGCTTTGCTACTTTCACTACTTCTCTCCTTCTTTAATTCCCCTCCATCATCTTCTTGAACTGCTGACTGAGGGACTGAAGAATTCAATTTATGCTCCTCCATCTCAGCATCTTTGCTAGCTTCACCTCCGACATCTTCGCGGCCAACACTGGATGACCTTGTGGCTCTGTCTCCAATAGGTGATGATGAACGGAAACTCTGGCCACTCTCCGTGCTACTAGAGATGCCATCGTCTTGCTTTTCACGTGGTTCATCCTGGGCAGGACTAAGTTCAACCGATTCCATGTCTGGTCTCCTTCTGTTAATATTACCAGTCTCAACTGGGACATTTTCTCCAGGAAGACTACTATCAGCTTGTTCGGCGCCATTTTCACACAAGGGTTCGTCCTCTTGCGAATCCTGACATACAATCTGGCAACAAAATCAATGTCAGTTAGTAGCACTGACACTATGCGACAATGTTTCACCAGTAAAATAAAACTTTAGTGAGATTTGGGAAAATTTCAACCTCAATGATAGCATCTAGATCACGCATTCGTGGAGCACGTGTATCAATAGATGGCAGACGTTCACCAGAACCAGTTTCCACAGGAATTGGTCTTCCAGGGGGCTGAAAGAAAACATTTCAGGAAATACCTAAAGCTTTAAAAACAAGAAAATGTACAGCCACAATGTTCCAATTCTGATATACAAATAATGAATTACATGTTGACACGCTATTAGTAAAGGCAGGAGGAAACATACTAGTGAAGGTCGAACATGAGCTGGTACTTTAGCGGAATCACCTTGAGCGGTATCTGGCTTCACTAAATTTGACGAATCCACAGGAGCACCCTGCGCACCTGTTGCTGCAGCCAACTCTGGGGGCAGATCTGGATCATAACCCTATCATTGTACAAGAGAATGATTAGGAATGTATTGTCACCAATTTATATCTGATTTAGATACAACATGCTATCCGACTGCAAAGACTTGTCAGCTCATAAGTGCCACAATATAAGCCAAGATCATTTACCTGATCTGTTCTACCGCTTTCATAAACACGTATTCTACTTTGCATAGTAGTTTCTATACGGTGTTGGTCCTGTATGAAATTGATGCTCTTCTTAGTATTCTTTTCTGCTAAAACAAGAATATGAATAACAGTTATTAAATACCAGCTGTTTGCAGTACTCTTTCCAGCTGTCCTCGTCTAGTCCAAAGTTGAAGTAGTCTGTGATATCAACTCCTGGATATTTCCAAGGATTTTCTTCAAAACTTTCTATGTCGACCTCAAATATAGTCCTAAAAAAAAGAAAGAGTAGACATCATATATAAGGAACACAGATCTGTAATGAAGACATAGTATTTACATCTGACGTCAGACAATAAATGTATAAAAGATACTGATATGCATAGGTAATATTAACATCTGACGTCAGACAATAAAGTTTCCACAGTTCGAATATATAAAAAGTTACTTGTGAGAGGGAAGAGTAAAGTCCAGTCCCCGCCCTGCTGTATTACTGCCCCAAGACTGGTGGAAGCCTTTCTGTGCAGCAGAAGCATTCCTCATTCCCATTGGACGCCAATCTCCTCTGCCGCGACCAGCCACAGGAACCAGGTTGGCAGGTGGACGAACTTGACCTGAGGACGTCCCACCAGTAGACGCAGCACCTCCAGGAATAGGGGCTGCCCCCGGTCTTACATACTGCAAGAGAAAAATATGAATATGTCAAGTAGATCTAATGTAGACTTATTCTGTCTTAGCGTCAATACTTGTAACTTTAGTATGACTGATCCAAAAGAAAATATGATATATCTTTGACGGGATTTCGGTTTCGTAAAGTTAGTTAGGGTCCCAAGAGATTGTTATATTCGTCTTATAGTCCTCTTCTTCGATTGCTAACTGTACAGAAGGGTCAAATTTACAACAACATTTGAACATCGTAGTGAGTGGTGGCATAGGATTGCGATATACAAAAGAAGCAAGTGATTAGGTTATGTTCTCCCTTTTCACTGTCTTCACTATATGAACAAACACCAAAGTGTTCAGTTTAAGAGGAAAGGAAAAGATGTGTCCACTTTTTCTGATGAATAGACTCTGCATTTGCATTCAGGTTTAGGTACAAATACAAAGGAGAGATGCACTCAGAACTTATGAAAACTATAACGGAGTGACTACAAGAACCCCACCCACTAAGTAATCTGACCAGTGACAACAGTGTTGCATTGACACTGACCTTAAACTGCGAATGAAATGGATGATACCCATGACTGCTATACCCAGCTTTGGGCGGGCCAGTAGCACCTCCTGGTCCACTCCCTTTCCCGGCTTCTCCTCCATCTTTGCCATCTCCATCAACTACTTGTAAACCATCTTCTCCCCAAGGCTGCTCCTCCAGAGGTTGATTTGGGTCAGTGTCGGCCACTATAACAAGTGGTTCTTCATCGTCTTCGTCATCGTCCTCTTCGTTGTCTCCCATCCTTGATCTTCTATCAGCTCCGAGCATAACGTTGCGGCTACTATCATTCAAAACTATCTGCAAATCGTCTTCACTGTCGCTATCCCAATCATCTCCTTCTCCTTGTCCTCCGTAACCTCCATCGCCACCAAGCTGCTCAATTCCTGTCGTAACTTGCGGAACACCTCGATCTGTAGCCAAACCAGGTAACGCTCCACCTTCAGAAGCGGCAACGAATAGAACAGGAATCGTAGGTGCAGAATCGGCATCGGGTTCTTCGATATCAAAGTTCATGTCCTTGTCGTCGCCGCCACCACCATCATCGCCAATTGCTTGGCGAGTCGCGTCCTGAGAGAGAGTGACGGATAATTTGGAGGCGTCGTTTTCCAAAACCCTAGAGACGGAAGCTGAATTAGCTTCTGCCCCATCCTGATCTTGAGATCGGAGATTAAGGTCGATTGAACGGTGAGCAGGCGGAGGAGGTGGAGGCGGAAGAACAACAGGAGGTTGGAAGGGCTGGAGAACGTCGGAATACAGATCTCCGAACTCATCGTCTTCGTCCATTGGAGTGATAGATTGGAAAGAAGAACGGCCGATTCGAATGAAACTCACGAGTAAGAAAAAGAGAGACGGTGAAGCTAAGGGCTTCTTCTCTTGTCTCGGCCCCTTTTTATCATCGTTAGGGCCTTATTTATATTTTGACGTTCTTGCCCAAACTAAAATACTTTACTAGATTTAATGAAATTAAAGTTAATAAATAAAATAATTTAATGTTTGATGAATTATCCAAAAAACCGAAAGACGAACTAGTCTGAAATAAACAAACAGCATCTCCGGTTATTTCCCCGGAAAACTAAGGAAGATTCTGTGTTTAGGGTTTTGAATAGCCCGTTTCCACCTGAAAAGCTAAGAAGACAGGGGAAGGAAGATGATCGGAGTCGGGAAAATGAAGCAGTACTCCAACGTCCTTGACAAGCCTCTTGGCAAAGGCAAACAAGAGGTATTTTTCTCTATGTAGATCCATTTTCGTACCTTTGCTCAGAAAACTCTCATCTTGCAAAATTTGACACTGATATAGAATTCGAGAACATGTTTTCGGTATGGATCCGGATCTAATAGTTGTTTTTTGGGAAGGTTGGGGATTCGATTTTAATAAGCATTCGATCTTCTTCGTTGATCTCTTTGTGGTGATTATTCGATTCCAAAAGTTAAGTATATTTGAAATTCTACGTCTATTGCAGGTGAGCTTGACTGCATTTGCTTTCTTATTTTCGGAGCTTGTTCAGTACAATCAAACCCAGGTTGATAATATTGCTGAACTTGAAAGAAGGTAAGATGATTAATTTCCAAGAATAACATATGATTGTACTTTTTAAGGCTGAATTTTTTCACATTCCATCCCCCAACAATGAGTTTTCTTCTTGATACTGATGGCTACCAGACTAGAGGATGCCGGGTACGCAGTTGGATCTCGAGTTCTGGAGCTTCTTTGCAACCGGGAGAAGGTAGATCCTATTTTGCAATCTGATGATCTTGTATATGTTTCTGAAAAACTGAAAAAAGAAAGTTTCCTCTCTTATAAGTTCTGTTCATGAGAGAGCAATGCAGAGTACTATCACCAGTCGCTTTGTCTTAATGGATGTTTTATCTCATGGTTTCAGGGAAACAGAAGAGAGACACGGTTGCTGGGAATATTGTCTTTTGTCCACAGTACCGTGTGGAAGGTGTTGTTTGGAAAGGTTAGGAGTGATTTCGAAATGAGTGAGTTGTTGAGTATATGGACATGCCTGTTTCTGGATTCTAACTCGCCCTTAACCACATACCATAGGTTGCTGATTCACTTGAAAAAGGAACTGAACATGAAGATGAATACATGATCAGTGAAAAGGAGCTTCTCGTTAACAGGTTTAGATTGCTCCAGCTCTATCCTTTAACACTTGCTTTATCGTTTAGGTCAAGAAGAATCATTAATATATGTGACGTTTAGGTTTATTTCGATTCCAAAAGACATGGGAACATTCAACTGCGGGGCCTTTGTTGCTGGCATAGTAAAGGTGAGTGCTCCCTTGGCACATTCATCTATAGAATTTGGACTTACAAGGTAGAGGAAGAAAAGAATGAGATAGCCTTTGTTTGCTCAATGCAGGGAGTTTTGGATAACGCAGGGTTTCCTGCTGTGGTAACGGCTCATTTTGTACCCATTGAAGGACAACAACGTCCTCGGACTACCATTTTGATCAAGTTTGCTGATGAGGTCAATGCCTACATCCATCTCTTTTCCTCAACAAAGCTTTAAGAAAATCTTAACACCTGTATTACTTTGTTCCATAGGTGCTTAAAAGAGAGGCAAGACTAAGCCAATGAGAGCATTTTCTGTGGTAGAGTGGCCACCATCTGGTTACGACAATTAGCTTTACGTGAACTGCTTATGCAAATTCTGCGGTCTGTTTTTGGATGGCTTATATAAAACTTTTGAATTGAGCTGCAAAGCCATTGTCCGTGCATCTATGTAAACTATATACATACTCTCTTCAAACAATTGCATCAGATTGATATGTCAGTCAATTTATTAGTTTTAGCACAGTGGATGCAAACATTGTTAAATTTTATCCATTGCGAAAGCAAAAAACAAAACAAACATTATATCATCCAGTGGCAAACTTACAAAGCAAGTTGATATATCAATGTAATCATAACAGATTATAGAAATGAGAAAACAAATTCAGTTCCTGCCAAGAGGAAGTGACCTGCAAGAGTAAGTCTCCCTGAAATCAGACTTCTTCTTGGAGGAAGTAAAGAGAGAAGCGTAAACTTCTTTGGTAGCATTAACAGGCACTTTATCCCCGGCCTTGAATTTCTTCACAGTAATGCCATTGCCATTGACATTCCCATCGTCTATCTGTCTCTTTGCGACCCTCGATTCTTTATCAGCCACCGCAGTAACGCCATTCTTGCTCTTCTTGGAGGTGCCTTTCTTCTCTCTCAGCTTTGTTTTCTCCACTTCCATTCTCTCCCTTAACAAGCTCATTTCTTCCTCTGTACCATTTATGACAATCTTATCAGAATCTTTAACATCTGCGTGACACACCAAACACGAAGAAGACTTCACTTCCTTCAATGCCTTTGCGCTCATCACGTGTCCACATCCCCTCAGAGCGAAAAACTTGTACTTTCCATTGAATTCAAGCCCTGAGACAGGACACTGAAACTGGGCACTAGTCGTACCTTGTGATGATCCATCGGAACCAGCTACCGGTGTGAGCTTGATATTCACCATATCTTTCAGGCCCTTGATGTACGAGAATTGCTTAGGTAGCCTCTTAGATAAAAGAGCGTGTACCAAAGCTTCTTTGTTGAACAAATTCCCAAGGAGATCAATCACGCAAGGCTCTTCCAAAGGTTCATTGGACAAAGCACAGTTTAACCATTTAGATAGCCTCTGCTCATTCGGATCGACCTTGTCAGGTTTCTTCTCCGCGTACATGTTGAGGTAGCAATCGCGTGACTCTGCTCCCGTTGCTCCGCCATCTCCTCCACCACCACGGAGGCTAGGGAAAAGGGTGAGCATAGACATAAAAGGAAGCTTAGATACTTGGATCCGTGTAGACCCATTCAAAACCTTCC
Organism: Lepidium africanum; assembly: GCA_900406405.1. NCBI lineage: Eukaryota > Viridiplantae > Streptophyta > Magnoliopsida > Brassicales > Brassicaceae > Lepidium > Lepidium africanum. Next base: position 25,821 of record OVAX01000499.1, read on the forward strand.
CATTTAGAGCAACGCAAAAATCCGATAACGATTTACGCTGAAAAGATTCGAGTAAGGAAACGAGACCGGAAAGAGTTAATACAGATTGCGCAGGATCTAATTGCAGAGCGACGGCTTGATGAGAGTCTGATGATTTAACGAAGATTTGACGCCGGTTGTGCATAATTGCAGAGGAAAGACGACGAGCTCTAGGTTTCTGATCAAGTTTGGTCCGTCAATAACGAATTGGGGTTAGAAGGAAGAGAAAATGTCGAGAATAAACTACGAAATAAAGTTTCTCCACATATATATTTAGATGGACCGACTTATAAATGAAGCGGACCACTTTGCGTTTGAGCTTAAAGCCCACATACTTTCTCAATGTGGATTTGAGGCTTTGAGCCTTTCACTTACGCTGTGCTGTAGTGGACGAGTTGAGTTATAAGTTCTATTTTAGAAAAGAAAAAAATTTGTTTTAGAATTTGCATAAATATCTTATTAGAACATGATTAAAAGCAAAATAAGAGGACATTTTAATCATTCGAAGGGGCAAAATGTTTTCGTGATATGAATAAATAGAAAATTCTAAGTAAATGGATGCCAAAAAAAAGTCTAAAAATGATTGTAAATTTGAATAAATAATGAATTGGATTTTAGGAATATTTGACAACAACCAAAATTAATAAAAATATATATATATACAAAGAGGCCGGCGACGTATGACTTTTTTGAGAGATTAATATATGAGAAATTCGAGACACATACTACTATACCAAAATAGTTGAGGAGTAAAATATTAAAAGAGGATAATGAACCGGCAAGTAATTTAGAAAAAAATAAGTTTTAAAATGAATAAAAATGAGAATAAGAATGCACGAGAGAAGAGAAGAAGCAGAAGAGAAACACAAGAGGAAGAAGAAGAAATGGAAAATGGGAATGGAGAAGGAAAGGGAGAGTTCATGAACCAGAACAACGATTTCTTCCTTGATTCCATGTCAATGCTCTCCTCTCTTCCTACTTGTTGGGATCCATCTCTTCCTCCTCCTCCTCCCCCTCCATCAAACTCTCTCTTCCATGCTCTCGCCGTCGATGCCTCATTTCCCGACCAGTTCCATCATCCTCAGGCACCAAACTCTCATCTTACGCCATAACACCAAAAGTCTAAGAATGTTTCTCATCTTTTGTTGTGTAATTGCAGGAGTCAGGTGGTCCTACATCAGGCAGCCAAGAAGGGTTGCAGGGACAAGGGACTGTGTCAACCACAAGCGCACCTGTTGTTCGTCAAAAGCCACGAGTGCGAGCCAGGAGAGGCCAAGCCACGGATCCTCACAGCATTGCTGAGAGAGTATGTCTCATTATTACTTTCCTTCATCACCTACTTCTCTTAGCTCGTGTTTCTGATTCTATGGTTCTTGGCAGCTAAGGAGAGAACGCATAGCAGAACGTATGAAGTCTCTCCAAGAACTTGTTCCTAATACCAACAAGGTACTCACTAGTCACTACTTTCCTCTCATTTATGACTCTTGTCTTCATCTTCGATAATAATCGAATTGGTTGATGATGGAATATGCAGACGGATAAGGCATCAATGCTGGATGAGATCATTGAGTATGTTAGATTCCTTCAGCTTCAAGTCAAAGTACTAAGTATGAGCAGATTGGGAGGTGCAGGTGGAGGTGCAGTTGGTCCACGTCTCAATGGTCTCTCCGCAGAGGTCAGTTTCTTTAGGCCTTTATTACATTCTACATCTCTATAGTAACATCACCAATCATCATCATGGTTTTTGGTAATGTAGGCAGTAGGAGGACGTCTCAACGCTCTCTCTGCACCCTGCAACGTCGGGAATGGAAATCTCGCTACAGGATCAGCGAATGAGAGCCTAAGGTCAACAGAACAAAGGGTGGCAAAACTGATGGAAGAAGACATGGGATCAGCAATGCAATATCTTCAAGGAAAGGGGCTTTGCCTAATGCCCATATCTCTCGCCACCGCAATATCATCATCAACCACTCACTCTCGTGGCGCTCTCTTCAGCCCCATCTCCAGTGCCGTAGCAGCAGCAGCAGCAGAGGATGCAAACGTAGCAGCAGTTGCAGTACCTGAAGCTTCATCTACTATGGATGATATATCTACCTCCAAGGCCTGAACCACAAGATCTCATATGTTTCATCTTTTCAGTTTTAAGTCAAACACTAATTTCCCTTATCTATTTACTGTTTTCACTGTTAACCATAAATTAAATAATTATATACAACAAAGAGTATATCAGACACGACAGAAACACTCGCGTTTATGGTATACGTGTGTTGGTGTAGAAACAGAGCAGTTGTGGGACCGGAAACTAAGAGACATGCGTCCCACTACTCTTCCAAATCGCTCTGTGTCAACGTATTACGTTAACTATTCTCCAATCATATCATATGTAACTGGAATCAATATTATATTCAAGATGAAGTTTCGAGTTTCTAGTAGTTTGAGATAAGCCCAAATTCGTGAACCGGCCCTGCTATTTTTAGGATAAGACCGGTCCATTAGAGGCAGAGGAAAACACTCATACACGTCTTATATTCTCAATTTTCTGGAACACTGATGAACAAAGCAAGTCTGTAAACATACATATCTCAAGCATATTGTATACTAGCAGAAAGACCAACAAACATTGTGGGCAATAGACATAAAGGTAAACAATCAGGTACTTTGAAATGCGCCTCTTTATTCCAATGTTGTGGGATTACAGCTAAAGTAAGATCTGAGTTTAAGGGAAGCTATAAAGAGTCAAACTATAGGCAAAGAACATGATTCCCAAGTAGACATTGTGAAACCTCATCAATAGAAGAAAGTCCATAACACCTGACACAAGACAAACAAATGAGGGAAATTTTGATGTGTTCTACTCAAAGACAAAGTCAAGCTTGATCACAAAAACAATGGTGAGAACACAGAACAGTAAAGAAGTATGCAAACATAAGACAAGTTAGAGAATAGAGATTGAAGTAAATTACCAGGAAAGGGAAGGTATTTAAGAGGAAGTGGAAGGCTTGAAAGTGTAAGGCTGAGGAAGTGACATTGGACCTTTCCTCTCATCTCCATCATCCAACAGCCTTTGAACTCTCTTGTTCCGACAATACTCCCTATCGAAATGCTTCACCTTCAATTTTTCAAGAGAAATTCACATAAAGATTGCAGCTTGCCAATATACAAAATAATAGAAAGTGAGAGAAAGGAACAGGATGATGATGATACCCAAGAGGAGCGACAGTTGTTGACGAATTGTGTTCTAGAATTGATACATTCCTTAGGGTAGAGAAGACCAACTGTTGCGATTTCGGTGGGTTTTTTACCAGATTCCTTTTCTAAACAAGAGTAAAAAGCATCTCTGGCCTACACTAATTTAGAGGATCAGTCACCTTAATCACCAATCAGAATCACGAAAATGAAATCAGAGAGAAAGAGAAAACAGACCTTGTAGCAAGCATCTCTAGCTTTAAGAAGCACATCCTCGTGGACCTCATTAGGGTTCGACGACGCATAAGCATCAACCGCCATGTCTACCGCAGGCGAACACAAGAAACGAGAATCGGTCGAGATACCAAAACAAAACAAAAAGATCCAAAAAAAAAAAATAGCCCATCACGGCCCGGCCCAACACATGATTCAATCTACAGAAGAACAGTATAAATTTTCTATATACGTACAAAGAAAGATCTATCAAAAATTAGTGTCTTGTTAAAATATCAGAAAGATCAATCTACATTTCAGTGTACATTGACATAAGATCATATAATAAAACGACAAAATAATATCTTCTTTCTCATTGTAACATAGTATCACTCTTCTTCACTTCCTTGCTGCTTCTTAAGTTGCTCCAACCCGAAGTTCTCTTCTGGCTGTTTCCTCCACAGGTAATTAGCTGCGTCAATCCATCCTCTATGCACCACAAACTTCTTTTCTCTTATAGCCCAACGTGCCTTCTCTGTTCCCACATCCATAGCCACGACGTGTGTCACTGATGCATCCACTTCCGTTGCGCAGGTGGCTCCTAGTTCCTCAGCCATCTTCCAGAGAGGGTGATATTCTGGCTGAGCCTTGGTCGGGAACACCCGACTGAACACTACTTTGCATCCTTTAAGTATCTCTTTCCGCACTTCTTTCAATATTAACCTAATATCTTTTTTACTTATCTCTTCATCCACATTCTGAAAAAAGAAAATAAAAATGATAGGCAAGTTTTCTACTGAATCCAGGGTGTTTACAATGAGTCTACCTGGAAGAATAGAGCATGCGCTTGTTTAAGCACTTTCAGGACAGTTGCAAGTGCCCCATCCGGTTCACTCTCATCGCTCTTCAGCTGCGACAGAGACTTATACTTGTGCTCAAACTGTTTGCAGCTTGAAGCAAAAAAGTGATACCTCTCTATTACAATTAAGTTGTCTTTGTGATTTGGCCAAGCCTACGCATCAAACCAAGTATTACCACAACTCAATATCATGATTGAAAATAACATGAAATATGAACAAAGTACACAAAATACTCACATTCTCTGTATCGTCAAGAATAAGAACACAACTTTCTTGTCCGAGGACCACATCTAGACTCTTTTGATGTCTCACAGTGCCATCATCTCGAGAAATGATGCGATCACCAAAGTACTCTCCTTTTGGATCCAGCAGCTTGGCCATCTGTCGCGCATATGGCCTATCTCCCATTGTGTATATGTACATCACAAACATTTCACTTGCTTCTTTTAGAAACGAGTGAACAAATGGCCTCAATTTGGTCATCATGTGCATGAACTCCAGCATGAAAAGGTTGCCCCCAGAAACATCTGAATGAACAAAAATCATAAAATTCTTAGAACTTATAACACATGCAACCATCTAGGAAGAACAACAAAAGGACAAATACAAGACTAGAAAAGATATCACATTTGATATAAGTAAAACAACGTTGTTGACTGTATCACCTTGAAGAGAATGCGTATGACTTTTCAAATATTCTTCCTCTTGTTTCAAGTCCTTAAGTATTGTTGAATTAAGCAGTGTGTGGTCTAGATCGAGAACTAAATACAACTTCTGCTGACGATGCAAGAATCTCAAATCTGAATCATGTAGCCGGGAGATTTCACCTTGATTGAGCCTTATACTCTAAGAAAACAAATTTTTCCCAAGCTCAGTATCTAGTAATCATAACTAAGACTTGATAAACTATTCCGAAACTCATTAATACATCGAATAGATTGGCATACCTTGTGTATGTATCGAAATGAGACGCCGGTTTCTTCCAATGTCTGGCCACAAACAAAGCACATGTTTCCAAAAGAGCCAGGGTGCTCACATGCGTCCTTGCTTGAGGATGGTTCTGCAAGCATAACATAACAGGCTCGAGGTTCAATATAACAGAACAAAACGACAAATAGCAGAGAAAGAGAAAGAGAGCTTCAGTAAATTTTCTTTTTATACATGTCACAGAAGCCATACCCTCAATCTCCTCTTCGTCTTCGTCTCCGGTTTTAAGATGCTCCAACTTTCGTTTCTTTGACCTAAAAAGTCAATTGAGAAACGTGATTTAGAAATCATAAGCAAACTGAACTCCCAAACAAAAGAACAAATAGATATCGTGAATACCAGTAGTGTTGAAGATTCAAATAAGAAGAATGCCAGAGAGATGAGAGTTGAATTTACCCATGATAGGCAACTTCAGAGTAATCCTCGGCTTTATCACTCGGTATGGAATCAGACGAAGAATTTGAGCATGAGTCCAAAACACCATCAAGAAAGGACGCAAGATCGTCACTACTAGAGGAATGCACTGGCGAATCACTCACAACACTCATCTGCGAATCCACTCACAACAAGGGAAAACTCTGAGAAAATTTACAGAATGGACGCAAATCAAAGTCCCCAATTAACGAAACCCTAACTAAACACGAACAAAACTGATGGTGAATCGAAATCGGAGAGAAAATTTTACGGATACCTTAAACTTGTTCGTCTGTTGCGAGAACCATGAAATCGTCGTTTCACGAAAGATGAATTGTTATGTTATAAGGCCCGTTTGGGGTCCATAAGAAGCCTAATCAAGATTATTTTGGGTCACACGAAAATTTAGGAAATTTAAGATACTTAAATATTAAAACAAGCATGATAATTGCCTTTACTCCAGTTAAACCCACAAATCAGAAGAAACAAATTACACGTTTTAACATGAACAAAAGCAAATAATATGTAACAAGTAACAACAATCACATCATCTTTGTCTCAATTAGAGAAACCATACCTACAAACAAAGATATGTACCAATAAGATCCTTGGTAATTATATTTGTCCCACTTACGATCTGAATGTTACTGGTCAGTGGTCAAATTCACTTGATGATTTAGATCCCACAAAGCAGAGCACAACGAAGTCTGTTTCTCCTTTTTTTCTAGCAGCCAAATGACCCTGTCGATTACAAAGAAGTAATATCAGGAGTTTGAGAACACGATATTGCTAGCTCCTACATTGTTAACTAAATAAACATCTGCTAACTAAATAAACCTCAGCAAATTATTCCTAAAACGTCAAAGGTTTCATCTACTTTAAAGCAAATCCATAAGACCCTTATAAGTAAAGCAGTATTCTCACCAAACTAGAACCTCTACAAAGGATACAAATAAGAACTTTACAATACCCGAATCCACAATAGACCCCATTAATTAAGAAGACAAATGTCAAGGTCAAAAAGACGTTGTTTCATAACATTTCTACCCACCGAACTTATCTAAGAGCAATGAAAACAGTTTGTGTTAGAGAATTATAAGAGTTGACTAAGGCAACCCCTAGTATTTATCATCAACAACAAGCCCCAGTAATCTTCATCATGGAAAGAAATGCAGTGTCAACCAAAAACCAAATTGATCAAGGCCTGATTCAGAACATGATATGAAACTATATATTCTAAAGAAACTAAGGTGTTGCAACAAAATCTAAGGAACAAGATATTAATCCATCATCCAAAATCATGAACTGCATCAAAGCACAGAAAAAATCATAAAAACAATAGCTAATGTGGAGTTAAAAGAGGTGTAACAATAACTATTAGTGAGATGATGATTCTACTGAAACATAGAACATCAAAAGGTAATAACATCTGATTCTCAACAATCACTAATGTAACTAAATTTTACAGAAATTTTTCCAGAAAAAATACTGTAGCAATTGGAACAAAATCGTAGACTAAGAACAAAACAAAGATGATATTTCCCATTATTCAATTGAAACAGTAGTTCACGAGAAGAGTCTTGTCACTACCATAAACCAACAAGAAAAGAAATAAGAAGAGTCACAGCCACTCAAGGACAAACATCGATTCTCATTTGGAAGCTAAAACACAGTTGAAATATTGAGATATTGTAGTCTCTCGTCAATAGATCTAGTACCAAAGAGAGCACAAAATCAGCTTTACATAAAAAAAACTAGATTCATCAATGTCTGTCTCTCAACGTCTTAAAATTAATTTTTCAAATAAACGCAGAAAATCAATGGAAGGTTCTCTCATATTGAGCTAAACCTAGAAATATCAAACTAAACCCAAAAATTTTAAAGAGAGTCCAACATATCTAGGAAAACAATGAAAAGAAAGTAATAGATTAACCTCCTTCAAGCCTTCAATGAGCTTCAGTGATGACGAAACCCTAGAGCGGAAGGAGATGACGATCTGTGAGATATGATTTTAGTCACTGCAATTTTTTAATCACAACTAAGGGTAATATGGTCTTTTAAAAAAATCAAGACTACATCTCCATCTGATTATATTGTCAAAATACATTTTGGAAATTTTAAGATTTTGAGATGTATATGGATGATAGATGTGGCTGCTACATCCAACTGATGCACACATATATGTTTAAACGAACAACATTTTGCAATTCCATTTAGATGGAGAATAAGGAGATGCACATATTAGAGTTAATATAGGTTCTAATATTTTGGTTTATTTTAGAATTAGATATTTTGGTTATTCACTTAAAAACCGGTTATCTACTTTACCTTTTCGTTACTATATGAAACAGAAAGCTTGTATTTTTTTTTTTCACAAGAGAGATTTTATCTTTTCTTCTCTAACTCTGTAAAAAAAATTTCTTCTTCAATGGAGTTTTACGTTTTGTTCAATCTGAGTTCTGTCTCTGATATGGTATCAGAGCATTGAAGAATACTTCAATTCTTAAAGATCTGCTTCCGCCTTTTGTTTCCTTTTCATAGTTGTTCAAACCGGATCTACCACAAAGGGCTAAATCCGAAATTCTAATAAAAGAGAGGGAAAATTGGGTAAGGATTCTTGAGAGCTTTAAAGAGAAAAAGTGTATTGCAAAGAAGAAGATGATTGTCGAGTTGAGTCTATTAGCTTAATTTGTGTGTCAAAAAGCCGATCCTCTTTTTGAAGGATCTACTCCTCTATTTATAGATCTTAGAGGCGGTTACAAAGTAGATTGAATAAAGGAAAATATACAAATTTCTAGAGAATATCGTATCTAGAAGATTCTTGCTAGATTTTTGGAAATTTTCCATATCGGAATAGGAAAATTTCCATTTCTTTACTTGCTGACGTGTCGTCCGACTTCCTTCAAGCTTAGCATGCTTCCGAGAAGGAATTCTTCCGAGTTGACAAAAATATCCGAGTTGAGACTTCAATATTCTTGCCCAGTTTAATACTTAGCATTTTGTCCATTGTTTCCCGTGGATCGAAGTAGGATTTCGAATCCACCTCTAACAATTGTCCCTCCCCAGACTCGGAAAATTGTTGCCAAGTTTCCAAGTCGGGATGTTTCTCTACTTCTAGAATCTTCAGTCTACGTGTCATTCTGTGATTGGGTTACTAAGGCAGTTTTCTCGGTTTCCACCCGTTGAGTAATTATTACTGTTTGGCGTTGTTTCAGTTTCAAGTAAATTTCAATAAGTACCACGCCATCCTTCTTTCACCATTCACTTCATTCTTGCAATAAATCTTTCCGACTTCGTTTTTACCTCTTTCTTTGTAGTTTTCTTCTGACTTTCAAAAGTTTTCTGATGTACTTCAAACAATTTTCTCAAGCGAAAAATGGGTCTTGATGATTTTGCAATTCCCAACGTTAAGGAGGGTTTGAACGCTGCTCTCACTGGAATGGATGCCCATACTTTTGGGGATTTTCTAGGGTTACCCGAGCTTCTACTGCACCGACTCGAGATATTGTTGAAATCCCTTCAAGTTCTGGTCGCGAAAATTCGCGACCTGCGAAAAGGTCAAAGGCTGATCCGCCTAGGATTACTTCTCCTGGAGTCGTTACTCGGGGTGGTGCTTACAGCGTTTCTCGAGGGAGAGGAAAGGGCGTTCCTGACTTCTGCTTTACCCACGACCACTCCGATCTGAGATCGATCTTGGAGTTTCAAGCAGAGCATGCTTATCTGATACGTCTAATCAGGACTTCATTAGAGCGTCTCCCTTCTCCGAATCAAATGGAAAATCGGGAGGAATACGAAGAGGCTGCGTATTTATTGTTCTGGGTGAGTTCTTTTTCTGAGTTTAGTTTTGTCGTTATTCCGCTTTAGTCTTCTAACTCTGCTTTTTTGAAGTCTTTGTAGTTCATCGCCTTTTTGAACAACATTATGCTGCAGCGTGAGAGATTCCGCGCTAACCTGGATGGAAATTTCTGGAGGAATTCTGGCCGAGGTGGTCAAACTCAACTCGAAGCAGTGGAGGTAAGGTCCCGACTTACTGCCACCAAAGAGGAACTCGCTCGTGTGAAAGATGAGTTGAGGATAGAGTGCGAGAACATCTTTCGGTTGGTCGAATAGAATGCGGCTTTGACTGAGTCGCTTAAGTGTGCTGAGTCAGATCGGAACACGGCTTTCAAATCCACCTAGAAGGCCAACGACAAGCTATAGGGGCTTAAAACCGAGGTTGATTCTATGAAGGAGAACTTCGACTCCTGACTTCGCTAGGTTCTGAATGATGAAAAGAAGAAGTTCTTCCAAGATCTTCACGATCAATTTACCAAGTGCTTCAACCGAATTGCTGCTCGGTTTAATGATTTGGATACGAACATAGGTTCCCGGTTGTCTTATGCCCAATATCTTGGGTCAACGAATGTTCTCCAATTGCTTTCCGCTCGGGGCGTCAACATCTCTTCAGCAGTTGTTGAATTGATGACTGCTAAGATGAAGGAGTTCAAGGAAATTGTCAACTGGGAGAACTTGATGTCGCAACTTTCTGGAGACTTAGTTGTTCCGGTGTTCGAGATTGGGGAAGCGTCGAACAACAATGAGCAGACTAGGAATTAGTTTTTCTCTTTTTTGTCTGAATATTTGTAATTTTCTGAGTTATCTCTTTGATTCTCGTAACTGTCGTTCGGCTTTTTATCAGTCATCTCTTTGATTCTTGTAATTGTAGTTTAGCTATTTCTTAATCATCTCTTGCTCCTTGTAATCGGCGTTTACCTTGTAATTATTTACATGTATAATGAATAACATTGTTATTTTGTTAATATTATATTCTAATTCATTTCGACTTGGAAATCCGAACATGAGAACTTGTCAAAAAAAAAAGTCTCATAATTTTGTATGATAACCAGACAAGTACGAAGTTTAAGTCCCGAGGTCTTTTCTTGTTTTCGCGTGTTAGCTAAGTTTCTCTCCTAAGTTTGAAAGTTCGATCCTGTTTGTTAGGAAGAGAAATTTTATTGTTTGGCATTTAAAGCTGAGATTTTAAGGCTCAGTTTTAGTTTTAAGAATTTCGACCTTGGAAATAACCTTCATAACAATGTCGCTTTTGTTTTTATTGAGAAATTTTTTTTGTTTTCATGTACAGAACTATGTTATGTCTTTATTTGAGAACTTAATCTTGCAAATCTGTACGAAACAATGTTTCGTCTTTATCGAGGATATTACCTTGGAAAATCTATACAAAGCTATGCTTTGTCTTTTGGCGAGAACTTGATCTCGTAGTTCTGTACGAAACTATGTTTTGTCTTTGTTGAGTATTTCTCCTCCGAAAATCTGTACAAAGCTAAGTTTATCTTTTGGCGAGAATTTGATCTCGTAGTTCTGTACGAAACTATGTTTCGTCTTTGTTGAGGATTTTACCTCAGAAAATCTGAACAAAGCTATGCTTTGTCTTTTGGCGAGAATTTGATCTCGTAATTCTATACGAAACTATGTTTCGTCTTTGTTGAGGATTTTTACATCGGAAAATCTGTACAAAGCTATGCTTTATTTTTTTGCAAGAATTTGATCTTGGATTTGCGAGAACTCGGTCTCAGCTAAATGTGAGAATTAGATCTCGTATTTTGTTTGCGAGAACTAGGTCTCGGTTTTGAAACTTGCAAGTAACTGGGTCTCGGCTTACGTGGGGTTTGAGACTTGGCTTTATTATTAACGAGAATTCCATCTCGGCGAGGTTCTATGATTCGGCTATATAGAGCAGGATTTTTCGACCCGGTGAGATTTTATGACTCTGCTTTGAGTGTTTCTTGAGAATTTGATCTCGGCAAATTCTCTGTGAAACGATAAAGAGTTGTACTATGTTTTCGCGAGAATTGGATTTCGTTTTTTCTGGGAATTAGGGTGTAACCCTTTTTTTTTTGCCGAACCTAAGGTGGGAACTTATGAAAAATTTTATTTAGCTTTAGCTGCACCCAAAGGCTACCTACGTGCCCCACAATGATTAAACCAAGACGTAGTTCTAATTACATAATTAAGTAGGTGAGGATGCGTCAAGTAATGCACCTAAGTCGCCGAGTTGGTGTGTCTTCAATAGTAATATCGCTTCAAGTTGATGGAGTTCCAATTTCGTGGAATCATCTCTCCTTCCATAGTCGTGATCTTGTTGTCTACTGGTTTTACGATTCCGCAGATTATATATGGCCCTTTCCAGTTGGCCCCGAGTTTACCCGCGTTGAGTTCAGCCATGTTTTCAAACATATTTTGGAGTATTAGATCTCCTACTACAAAGTGTCTTTTACGAACTTTCTTATTGTAATACTTTATGGTTTGTTGTTGATAATTCGGCACTCGGAGAAGTGCTTTGTTGCTTTCTTCCTCCAAGTTGTCAACACTAGTTTCCATTGCTTCATTGTTTGAACTTTTATCTCTGGGAAAAAACACTCGACGCAAAGTTGGTACCATTACTTTTGCTAGGGCCATTGCTTCCATTCCGTGAGAAAGGGAGAAAAGAGTTCGTCCAGTTGAGCGTCTCGGCGTTATCCGATGTGATCATAACACGCCATCTAACTCGGAAGCCCAATTTCCTTTCTTCTCCAAAAGCCTTTTCTTTATACCATCTATAATCTGCTTGTTCATCTCCTCTACTTGTCAGTTTCCTTGTGGGTTTTGAGGAGTATATTTGCTCACTCGGATGTTCCATCTGGATCAAATGTTAGTGAACTTTGCCGAGATAAATTGATATATGTTGTTCTGTCACAATCTCGTAAGGTAGCTCATTTCGACATCTGTCACACTTGGTTGCGTATTGTTCACAATCTTTTGCTATTGTCAGCCAATAGTACCCGAGAGTTGGGATTTCGTGCACAAGTGATCTTCCGCTGTTGTGAATTCCACCAGCTCCATTATAGGTCTTCTTAATTATTTTGTTGGTTTCGTCACCGTGGATGCAAGTAAAGAGGCTTCCGTTTGTGCTTCGTCGATACAACTTTCCATCGACATGAGCATAGATAGCGCACTTGGCCTTGAGTCAGTGAACTGCCCATCTGTCCTTTAGCGTTTCTCCATCCATAATGTATGCAAGGATCTCTTCTCACCAATCGATCTTCTGTTCGCTGGACAGCTCTATATCAATCGCTCAACTGAAGTGTTCAGATGCTTTGTCAACTCTTTGATGACTTTGAGGTATGCTTCCATCCAATAACACTCGAGTTCGGTTACCCTGATCTCTTTAACCAATATGATCCCTGCGATCAATGTTTCGTATTTCGCCTCGTTGTCAACGTAGATCTTCTAAGTTCGAAGAACTTTGTCAAACACTAAATGTTCTAACTCTAGGGCCAGTTCAATTAGAAAGTCAACTAATACTTGAGACTTTGCACTTGTTGTTCCCTTAAACTCGATATCGTACTCACTTAACTCGATAGCCCACTTAGTCAATCTTCCGGATTGATTTGGATTATGTTGTATCGTTTATAATGGGTGGTTCGTTAACATTATGGTGGTGTGAGATTGGAAGTAAGGTCGTAACTTCCTTGCCGAGGTTACTACTACTAGCGAAAGTTTCTCCGTACTCGGGTAGCTGGACTCGGCTTCGTCCAAAGACTTGCTTGTGTAGAAAATTGGGTGCTAAGTTCCTCTGTCATCTAAGACTAGCACGCTACTCACTGCTGACATTGATACTACAATGTATAAGTATAGTGATTCTCTGTCTTCAGATTTCTCGAGAATTGGCGGAGTTGAAAGATACTCCTTTAACTCGGAAAAATCATTCTCGCACTTCTCATCCCACTTGAATTCTTTATTTCCTCGCAACAAGTTGTAGAATGGAAGGCACTTATCCGTTGAGGGCGTGATGAATCGGTTTAGGGCTTCTATTCAGCCGGTTAGCCTTTGAACTTCTCATTTGTTTTCGGAGAAGGTAGATCTTGGATCGCCTTAATCTATTTGGGGTTTGCTTTGATTCCCCTTTGAGTGACTATGTAACTGAGAAATTCTCCTGAGGTTACTACGAAGTTGCTCTTTGCCGGATTGATCTTCATCTGATACTCGTTGAAAGTATGAAAACAACGCGCTAAATGGTCGACGTGATCTTCGGCTTTCATAGACTTGACTAGAATGTCGTCTATGTAAACTTGCATTGTTTGTCTGAGTTGGTCGGCAAACATCTTGTTGACCAATCGCTGGTAAGTCGCTCCGACATTCTTCAAACCAAATGACATCACTTTATAGTTATAAGTTCCTCGCTCTGTGATAAACGAAGTTTTCTCCATGTCGCCGGGATGCATCCGAATCTGATTATATCCCGAGAAGGCGTCCATAAATGAAAGGAGTTTGTTTCCGATAGTTGCTCCGACAATTTTGTAAATATTTGGCAATGGGAAACTGTCCTTTGGACACACTTTGCTGCGGTCAGTGAAGTCGCCATTTCCCGTTCTTCTTTGGAATGACTATCTGAATAGCTAACCATTCCGGATATTGAATTTCGATAATTGACCCGGCATCGGTTAGCTTTTTGACTTCATCAATTACAGCCTTTATCCTTTCTGGTAAGTATGGGTACGAATCGGGTATCCGAGATTTTTGTGGTACTCGGATCCGGATCCGTCAAATCTGTGTTTTTATTACCCAGATCTGGATCCGAATATCACGAGTATCCGGGGTTTGATACCCGCGGATATCCGGATTTGGATCAGCGGATATCCGGATCTGAACCATTATCATATTATGTAATTTTTTGATAAAAAAATAATATAATATAAAAAAAATAAATATGTAGATTTCTAATATTAAAATTTTAAAAAAAATCACAAAATCACAAAATACCATATATAATATATTATTTTTTCTTATAATTTATATTAATATATCACTAAAGTTTTAGAATAAAAATAAATTTTATGTTAAATTCCAAAAGTAATATCTAAAAGTATTATATAGTTCATAATTCAAAAAATTTAAATGAACTTATACATTAACACATTTAAATTTATTTAATAGAACTATTATATATTATTAAAATTCATATACTAAATTTTCTAAGTCGGGTCGGATCTGGATATCCGGGGAAAAATATCATTACCCGAATCTGGATATCCGGGGAAAAATATCATTACCCGGATCTGGATCTGTACCCGCAGATCTGTTATTTTTATTACCCGGATCCGGATCCGTGTTTTCCGGATATCAGAAATTTCAGGATAGATCGAGACGGATCACGGATCCCGGATAATATGCCCAAGGCTACTTTCTGGACCTAGTTTTCTTCGTTTATGCTTGATGGCCTTGTAAGTCGGATCAACATTCAATGTGTGGCTCGCGATCTTCGGATTGGTTTGAGGCATATCTTTGATTGTACAGGCAAATGTCGTTGCGTTCTGTTCCAGAAGTTGGATCAACTTGTCCCACATCGGCTTACTCAAGTTGACCCCAATGCTGACGCATTTAGATGAGTTTGTTAGGTCGAAATTGACGAGCTCGATGCTAGTTTGCTCTGGCTTTCCAGAATGGGAGGTTCCGACAATGTTTTGCCTGTCACAGTCGCCAAGATCATGCAGGACTTGTTTCGTAATTTTAACTCGGTGATAAAACAAGTCTGAGAGATCTTTTGATCTCCTTGAAGCGTGTAAACTCCTTCACTCGTTGGTATCTTCACACACTGATGGTAGCTTGACGGGATCGCTTTCATCGTGTGAATTCAAGGTGTTCCAAGGATTATATTATAGATTGGCGGTTTATCTACCACCAAGAACTTGATCCATCTTTTAATTTTGGTAACTCGGACTACTAACTTGATAATTTTGATTACATTTATCGTGCTTCCGTCGAATGCAATCAGTGTTCTCTCCACTGGTTTGAGTTATGTGTTTAGTAAGGCCATCTTATCCAACATCTCCTTGAAGATTACATCTACCGAGGTGCCTGTATCGATGAGGATCCAAGATATGTCGCAGTTGGCTACTCGTAATTTTACCACTAGCGGGTCGTGTGGGAAGCTTACTCCTTCAACATCCTTGGTGGTGAATGTAATTTCTGAATCAACTGTTCATAATCCTTCTTCCACTTGAGCTAGGTTGATTACTCCTACAACCTTCCGCTCGTACCTCTTGAATGATCTTATAGTGTCGTCACAGAATTGTAATCCTCCCATGATTACATTAACTTCCACTCTTGGGGATCGTGATTCTTCGGTCTCCCCGTCTTATTTTTGTCGTTTTGGGTTTTCTTTGGCACAACTGTCTTGGTTTGCCGCTTTGTAAGCTGCTTCTCGCAACTCGGCTTCTTTTCGTTTTTGCACTTTGAACTTTTGAGTCTCTTCTTCTGAGAGATTCAACTCTCTTTTGCTGAACTTCTCGGCAAGTAGTTCTTCCAGCTGTATGCACTTCGAAGTGGAATGACAACTTATATTGTGGAAAGCATAATATTCACTTCTGTTGTAAGTGTTGTTGAATGGCTTCTTACGAGTTGGGTTGTTAATTTCGCCGACTTGAAAAGCAGTCACCGAGACCATTTTTCTTCTGTAATTATGTTGTCTTGGCTGGTGATATTCCTCTTTCGACTCCTAACTCCTGAGTCTCGATGAATTTTCTGAGTTTTGGCGAGGATTTGCTTCTTTTCCACGTAGTGTGCATGTGTTGCTACTCTACAAAAGGCATCTGAGATCGTACTAGGCCGATTTACAAAAAGATCTTTTCTTAAGGCCTCATCTGTGACCATTCCGGTCGTTAGAGCCTTGATAGCCATGTCATCACTGACTTTTGCTTTAGTCAGAATTTTCCTAAATCGTCCGACATAAAACTTCAGGGACTCGTCAAACCCTTGTTTCAAAGACCGTAACTCTGCTGTAGAGGTGTCTTGGTTGACGAATAAAGTGTATTGCTTCATGAACAACTCTGCAAGTTGAGTGAAGCTCTCGATCGACCCAGTTGGTAACTTGTGAACCATACCAGGGCATCGCCGGTTAGGTTCTCAGCTAAGAGTTGGCAGTAAGCTGCGTTTTCCTGGTTGGGATTGTAAGTTGTCCCGTTCATCATGACATTGAAAGCGCTCATGAGTTCGATCGGATCAGTGGTCTCGTCGTACGTAGGGCATCTTATTCTTGGTCCTCGGTTTACTGAGACCCTTTTAAGTCTTGGCGCGACGGGCGAGTTTTGAGCTTGAGCTATGATTTGCCTGATCTCTGGTGCCGAGCTTGTAGCTTGATGGAATTGAAATCTTATATCCTCTATCTTTCTATATACGATTTTCGCGTCCATTGTAGTCGACGCTTGTTTCGTTAACGCGTTCTGAGTTTTAAATTTCTCTGTTCCCGTCATGTTGGTTGGTTGTTGACTCGGCACTACTCCAAACAGGTTTCTCTGGACACTAGCCAATACTTCTCCATCTGGCCTGTTGTTTTGTGTGGATGGGAGGCTACTCTAGTTTTGCCGAGACTCAATTCTGTCGAATCTCTTTGAGTTTCTTCGGTCAGAAGCCTTATATTGCGCTACCAGATTTTCGATCAAAAATGGTCCTTGAAGTGGACCAGGGAGGACAGCAACTTCTCGAGTGTCCTCTCGATTCTCATCTTGAGTTTGAATAGAGTTCAACAATGATCTGAGAGTTGGATCAGTGTTTTCTTGGAGGTTAAGGTCCCTCATTTCTTGTGAGTTGATGGTTACTTCGTCTTCAACCATCCTTCTTTTTGCGTGCACTCCTTGCTCTTGTGTATAGAATTCCTTCGATGTCTTCCCCACAGACGGTGCCAATTGTTCGAATTGGATCTAGTACAAAGGATGAAATCCAAAATTCTGATAAAAGAGATGGAAGATTGGGCAAGGATTCTTGAGAGCTTTGAAGAGAAAAAGTGTATTGCAAAGAAGAAGATGATTGCCGAGTTGAGTTTATTAGCTTAATGTGTGTGTCAAAAAGCCGATCCTCTTTTTTGAAGGATCTGCTCCTCTATTTATAGATCATATAGGTGGTTACAAAGTAGATTGAATAAAGGAAAATATACAAATTTCTAGATAAGATCGTATCAAGAAGATTCTTTCTAGATTTTCATAAATTCTCCATGTCGGAATAGGAAACTTTCCATTTATTTGCTTGCTAACGTATCGTCAAACTTCCTTCAAGCTTAGCATGCTTCCGAGAAGAAATTCTTCTGAGTTGACAAGAATATCCGAGTTGAGACTTCAATATTCTTACCGAATTCAATACTTAGCATTTTGTCCATTGTTTCCCGTGGACTGAAGTAGGATCTCGGATCCACCTCCAATAATAGCTTAGCGAAACTAAATCAAATTTCGTTGTTAGCTTCTTCTTTTTTTGTAGATCTTTGATCAGTCCATCGAAATTCTCATCTTTTTTTATCTTTTCAAGTTAATCCACCAGTTCTTCCTTTAACTGATCAAATTCTTGCTCGTTTTATCAAGATTACGATTTCTAAATCGATTATTTTGATGTTGATTCTTCGCAAAAGAAAAGTTCCAAGATCTTCCACTTCATCTCATTTATCAATTCGAAGAAGCGTTTGATTAACAAAACCGACAGCACAAGAAGGAAATCATCTCCCAATTCCAACTACACAAGCAGAAGAAACGAATCTGGTTTCCATGGTGTCACAAGAAGATAAATCCTTCCTTGTTCCGATGTCATCTCAGACAGAGAAATTTGACTTTAAAGGTGTCTAATATTCTTCTTTCGTCCTGAGCAGTAGTGACAATCCGGGAATGGCTTTGGTTTATGAAATCTTAGATGGGTCTAACTACAATACTTGAAACATTGTTATGACAATATCTTTGGATGCAAAGAACAAACTGTGATTTGTAGATGGTTCTCTTCCTCG
Source organism: Lepidium africanum (assembly GCA_900406405.1). Classification (NCBI taxonomy): domain Eukaryota; kingdom Viridiplantae; phylum Streptophyta; class Magnoliopsida; order Brassicales; family Brassicaceae; genus Lepidium; species Lepidium africanum. The sequence goes on from OVAX01000499.1 coordinate 44,298, forward strand.
ACCAGAAGATTCTCATCCTCATTCACGCATATGGTCTAGGTGCAATAGCATGGTAAAGTCATGGATACTCAACTCGGTAAACAAGAAAATATATGGGACTATACTGTGATTTTATGATGCTTCAGACATATGGAAATATCTGATGGTTCGATTTCAAGTTACAAATCTACCTCGTGCTTATCAGCTATCACAACAAATCTGGTCATTTCAACAGGGCACAATGGATTTAGCCTCTTATTATACTCTCCTCAATATGCTTTGGGATGATCTTGAATGCACACATTGCATTAAAACCTGTAAGACTTGTTCTTGTTGCAAAGCAATGGCAGAAAAGAATGAAAATGCTCGAGTGGTTAAATTTCTTTCTAGGCTCAATAAATCTTACAACTCTGTAAGGATTCATATCATCATGAAGAAGCATCTACCTGATTTATCAGGTGTCTATAATCTGATTGATCAAGATCATAGCCAACGGAACATTCAATCAGTGTCACAGTCTTATATCTTCCAAGTCTTTAATAATCAAGCTGTTGAACCTTCTATCAATGTGTCAAATGCTAACAGCAAGTCTCAAAGACCAGTATGCACACACTATGGTTACAATGGACACACTGTTGACAAATGCTACAAGATTCATGGCTATCCTCCCAACTTCAAACATAAGCAAAAGTCAAACTCTGCAAAGACTTATGTTTCTCAATTCGCCTTGACAGACTCTAACTCAGCTTCAGTGGATATTACAAGCCAACTCAAAACTCTTATCCAAAGACCAAATTGAAGAAGTCATAGCCTTTTTCAACTCTCAGCTGAATGTGACTGCTTCAGCTCCTAATACAGCTGTATCAACCTCGGGAGGAACAATCACTGCACTCTCCCTTTTCTTCTTCTACCATTACATTTTGTAGGAGTCTTAAAGGCCACATGTAGTGTTTTATCTTCTTCATCTTGGATTGTTGATAGTGGTGCTACTCACCATGTAGCTCATGAAAAGAGTCTTTTTAATGAGTTGTCCATGTTGTCTAATAGATCAGTTACTCTTCCCACTGGAATGTATGTCACAATGTTGGAGTTGGTCGGATCAAAATCAATGATCATTTGTTTCTTAACAATGTTCTTTATATTCCGGATTTCAGGCTTCAACTTAATAGGAGTTAGTCAACTTACTAAATACCTGAAATGTAGACTAATTTTTGATGAATCTACTTGTTTAATATAGGATCCTACCAAGGGGCTAATGATTGGATAAGCTGAACAAATTGGGAATCTCTATCTACTGGATAAAACTTCTATCTCCAACAGCTTTTTTTCTGGTTCTTTTTCTATCAATTCCTCTGTTGATACTGGTTTATGGCATCATAGACTAGGTCATCCTTCCCTTTCTAAAACAAGTTGTATAACTGAGAGACTTGGTTTACACAAAAGTAATAAGAATCAATTTCACTATGATATTTGCGCTATGTCTAAACAAAAGCACTTGTCTTTTAACTCGCATAATAATATGTGTGATAAGGTTTTTGACTTGATTCATATGGATGTTTGGGGCCTTTTTTCTGTGGAAACCATCGATAGTTTTCGATATTTTTCTTACTCTTGTTGATGATCATAGCAAGGTAACTTGGATATATTTGATGAAGACAAAGAATGAAGTTCTGAGAATTTTTCCATTATTTCTAACAATGGTTAAGACACAATATGGTGTGCACATTAAGGCAGTTTGATCGGACAACGCTCTTGAGCTTCGTTTTGATGCTTTGTTTTGCTCATAGGGTATTAGAGCGTATTACTCAATTGTATAGCATAAACATCATCATATATTAAATGTGGCTCGTTCACTTATTTTTCAAAGCAACATTCCACTAGAGCATTGGAGTGATTGTGTACTAACAACCGTCTTTCTTATTAACCGTCTTCTGACTCCTCTTCTCAAGAATAAATCTCCTTTTGAAGTCTTAACAGGAAAATCACCAGATTACAAAGACTTGAAAGTCTTTGGAAGTCTCTGCTATAGTTCTACTTCTTCTAGAAATCGACACAAGTTTCAACCAAGAGCAAAAGCTTATGTTTTCCTTGGTTATCCATCTAAATACAAGGGTTATAAATTGATGGATTTGGAAACAAATAACATTCATATAACTTGCAATGTTGTGTTTTATGAGGACATATTTCCTTATAAAACTGAATCGAATTCATCTAATGACTTTTCTTTTTTCTTTGATTTAGGTGAAAGAACAACTGCACCAAATGTTAATATATCACCTCAAGTATCTGATCATGAAGTTGTTGCAACAAATGAAGAAATCACCTCCCAGCAGGCAGATCATATTACATCAACAGCAGAAACAGAGGATTCGAGTCACACAAATGAAGATGTTCTTCCTTTAAAACGAGAAACATCTTCTGTTTCTCTCCCTTCTCTTTCTAAAAGAACTTCAAAACTTCCAAGTCATTTAGTTGATTACTATATGAATGTTACTCAAATTGACATACCTTATCCGCTTGCAGCTTACTTGTCTTATGACAATCTTTCTGAAGAATACAACAATTATATATGTTCAGTAATGGCCTTTGGAGAACCCACCACATTTACACAAGTCAAGAAATTTGATGAATGGTTAGCAGCCATGAATGAGGAGTTGAAAGCTCTGGAACAGTCAGATACATGGATGATATGCTCTCTTCCTGCGAACAAACGAGTGATAGAATGCAAATGGGTGTACAAAACAAAGCTTAATGCTGACGAAACTTTATAAAGATACAAAGCAAAGTTGGTGGCAAAGGGATACACACAGCAAGAGAGGGTCGATTTTGTTGATACTTTTTCACCAGTGGCAAAGATGACTACAATGAAGATGTTACTTGCAGTAGCTGCAGCAAAACGATGGAGCCTTACACAGTTAGATGTCTCCAATGCATTCCTTAATGGAGATTTAGATGAAGAGATCTATATGTAATTGTCTCCTGGTTACACTCCTCCAGATGGCTATACTCTTCCAACTGATGCAGTTTGCAAACTCAAGAAGTCTATCTATGGTTTAAAACAAGTGTCGCGTCAATGGTTCCTGAAGTTTAGTGATTCTCTTCTCAGCCTTGGTTTTAACAAATCTCACACAGATCACACTCTTTTTATTCGCAACATTGGAGGACAATACATTGCTGTACTTGTCTATGTAGATGATATTATCATCACAGCAAATGATGATTCTCTTGTAGAAGACCTGAAGAATGCTCTCAACAAGTGCTTCAAAATCCGAGATCTCGGTCCTTTAAGGTACTTCCTTGGCCTTGAAATTGCTAGATCCTCTGCTGGAATTTTAGTTTGCCAAAGAAAGTACATCTTAGAATTGTTAGAAGAAACATGTTTGCTAGCTTGTAAACCTTCTAGTATTCCCATGGATCCTAGTTTACCTCTTGTAAATGACAGTGTTGAACCTCCTTTGCCTGATGGTTTAGTTTATAGAAGATTGGTTGGTCGTATGATGTATCTTACCATCACACGTCCAGATATAACTTTTGTTGTAAACCGTCTCTGTCAGTTTTCTCTAATCCGAAACAGTCTCATTTACAAGCTGCATACAAGGTTCTTCATTACTTGAAGAACTCTATAGGTGTTGGTCTCTTTTTCTCAGCATAGTCAGACTAGGTTCTTAAAGCTTTATCGGATGCAGATTGGGCATCTTGCAAAGACACAAGACGTTCTACTTCTGGTTACTGTATGTTTCTAGGTGATTCTCTCATATCCTAGAAATCTAAGAAACAGGAGTATCTTTATCATCAGCTGTATTGGAATATAGAACATTGGGTTTTACAGACAAAGAGGTTCAGTGGCTTGTTAATCTCCTAACTGAGTTGCAGGTTCCTCAATCAAAACCAGTAGCTTTCTTCTGTGATTTAACAACTGCCTTTCACATAGCAAACAACCCAGTTTTTCATAAAAGAACAAAGCACTTGGAGCTTGACTGTCATATAGTCAGAGAAAAGGTTACAACAGGTCTCATTAAAACTTTCCATGTATAATTTGATCATCAACTCACAAATGTTTTTACCAAGCCATTGAGACCGGGCAAGTTTCATCAGTTAATCCGCAAAATGGCTCTCCAAACGATATAAATGCCATCTTGAGAGGGGGTATTAGAGTTAATACCTGTTCTAGTATTTTGGTTTATTTTAAAATTAGATTTCTCGGTTATTCACTTACTTAAAAACCGGTTATCTACTTTACCTTTCTGTTATTATATAAAACAGAAAACTTGTTTTTTTTTTTTTTGTCACGAGAGAGATTCTATCTTCTCTTCTCTAACTCTATAACAACTTTTTCTTTTTCAATGGAGTTTTACGTTTTGTTCAATCTCTGATAGCACAAACAAAGGAAAATTAGATTCACATTATTAAATGTATTGAAGCTGTGTATATATAAAGAAGGAAGTAACTAAAAAACCCTAACGAAAATCTAAAGAACCTACAATTTTGTATATATATGGGAGAAAAAAGCAGTTGAATTTAAGAAATTTTCTTGAGTTTATTAGGCATCATCAGATGAGGAGCTCTTTTAAATTTAGGGACTTGTTCTTCTACTTCTTCTTCATCATCAACTATATTTTCGTCATCATTGTCATCATCACTATCATTTTGATCAGTCGTCCAAATCATTTTCTGCTGATAATATCTCAAGGCAACGAACAACATGAATGCTGCCCAAACACGGGCAACGACAGATGAGAGGTTCCAGATGAGGGTGAAGAGTGCCAAAGCCACAGCCTTTTTGTGATTGCAAGATTCCCATGCGTCCCTGAATCGTCTAACCCAAAATCTCCCTGCATATACACAATGTCTTTGATTAAATGTCTCAAAGAAGCTGTAACAAAAGGTACAAAGTGTTTAGTTACCGTAAGCGGAGAAGTGGGTTGAGTAAGAGATGAAGATTCTAGGCACTGTAAATGCTCCCAAGAATCCTGTTCGTAAGCAGACAAACACTCATAACTCAAAAATCCACACACCTAACTTCTTAAAACAGATAAATCTTGCAGTCTAGAGGTATAATGATACCAAATTTGGCGAGGTTCCAAAGAGTGATAGAAGAGCCACACCTAGCCAGAACGAACAGAGCTACTCCCATCTGCAAATCATCATCATCATCTCTTTATAAAGGCCAATCAATCAAGAGAGGGAGAGAGAAGGGAACTTACCTTGAGGGTGGTGGAAGGATCACCGGAGAATAGTGCTTTGAGTTGAAACAGAGACTCGTTGAGGTAAGGCATTATTAGTCTGAGCATCCTCTTCACATCTTCCTCTCTCACCCCAACCATTTTATGTTTTTCCTCTTCCTCCACTATTCCTCTGCATTCATTTATTATATGTCTTTTAAACACAAATCACAGAAACAACATGAGATCAAGAAAAAGAATTGGGTCTATGTATCATACCTGTGGATCAGTGATTTAAATATGAACATGATGCCTAGATAGATCAATCCCATGTAAGCTACCACTGATATGAAGCTGATGATCATAATCATTCCAAATTTTTAGTTCTGTGAATTAACATCCACGTGTGTAATTTCTTTCCTAATCAATAGAGAATAACCTGAAATTGAGATCATTAGCGTAAGAAGAGGAGATTATGAGGAATGTTCCGAAGCCAAAAACAAGCGCCGACCTTGATACATCTCTCCACATCACCAGATCCACTGTCCAAAATCCAGTTTATCATTTATAATTGACTTTTTGGACTGAAAATTCTATATTTTTACTTAACAGAACAAATCAAAGAATAAAGGTTATATCTATAAATGGAATCATGCAGAGTGAATCGTAGAGAATCTCACCCAGACTTTGCAATTTGCTCTGCGACTGAGTAAAGTTGTCTTCTTTCTCAACAAATTTATCTGAAAAAGAAAGAAAAACAGAGGTGTCATCGTAATTGAATACGAAAATACCAATCTATGAAAGAAAGCACTGTGATTTGGATCAAAAACCTGAGCTTGGAGGAACCGAATAAACAGGAGTTGCCCTTTTGATCACCGGAGGTCGAATTTTACGGATCGACGACGGAGATGGAGCTTTTTTATTGTGAAATTGACTGAACTCGTTAACCTTAACATCATCAACTCTGTTCTCCTTCGCTACATTCATCTCTTTCACATCAATACTCTTCTTTTCGAATTCTATCTCCTCTTCTTCCTCTTCCTCCTCTTGATCGCCATTGTTGATCTGCTCTTCAACGTTCGAATTAGCTGATACGATTATCTCCTGACAAACACCAAACTCCTTGACTTCTTCTGGGATCTGCGTATTCTCTTTTAGTAAATCTTCTACATGCTCTGTTTTGTTATTGGATTTCTCGGAATTATCAGGAGCTGGCAATGAATTCACTTTTCTCAACACAACTGAATCAAATTCACTGGATTTGACGATCGTTGTACTTAGTTCCGATCTAGTCTTCTTAACTCGACCTGGAGTCTTCTCAATTCCTTGTACAGATTCAGATCTCGCCTTCTTCGCCACCACCGACAAACTCGGACTTTTATCATTAGAATCAGTGTTAGATATCGACCTCCTCGGCGTCATTGGAGGAGTACCGATTGATCTCGGCCTTGAAACCTTCATAGAATTGGCTCTAACAATCTCAAGCGATGATGGGCTCTTCACATCACTCCCTCTTGACTTCAATGTCCGTCTCTTTCCGTTAACACCTAAAGCTGTCGTCTCCTTAAAGCTCATTTTCTTATTACAAGTCGTGTCTTCGTTTGCAGCATGAAGGACAATGGCATTATTACTAACTTCATCGTCGCTCTGCATTCTAGTTTCCCAAACAGAGCCTGCAACAACAACGGCTCCACTAACGCCAATGCTTCTTCTTCTATTGCTGATGCTTGGGTCCATTTCCTCTGTCTTTAAGTCACTGTCTTAACAGTAATTGAATTTGTGGGGGTAGAGAGAAAAGCGGTAATGATGATAAGCCTTGAAGCATAAGGGAAAAAAATGAAGGTTGTTGGGTTTGGCACAAAAGGCAATTGATTTTCATCAAAATTCTGACTCTAAGTTAGAGAGAAAACACAGATGTTGGAGTTTGGTTGTTGGATCAGACAGAGAGGAGGGGACCTGACTTTGTCTCATGAAGATGAGACTGAAGATCACTAAAACTTGCTTATGCTTTTAACTAACCTAAAGTCTTTGCATGTGATTTCACTGCAAAGATGCTTGCTTAAACACAATCATTAAGGTTTATGATCACAATCTCTACCTTTTTTTTTTTTTTTACTTTATTTCCCTTCCTTATCATAAAGTTTACGTTATCTTAATCAATAAACAATTGAATTGCTTTCTCTTCATCTATTTTTTTCTTCTTCTTTTAACCACGGGATTCAAGTGAAAAGCTTTCTTCCTATTCACATGAATTAATCGCAAGAAATTACGAACACAAACGACTTAGACTTTTTTAGTCTTAATGTAAAGATCCTTACTTAACCATTAAATTACAATTTACGAATTTCTGTTGGATTCTATCTGTTTTGACTTTTTCTATCAACTAATCAAGAAAAATATCTATAGCATGTGAATATTGCCTGCATCAATTAAATGCAATATAAAATTTAACAATACGGACCCAAATTTTAAATGAGTTTAGATAGGTCATTCTGGAAGGAGTAGAAGAGAGAGTCAAGTTTTTACTAATTTTTTGTGAAAAGGTTGAGTGCTTAATATGAGAAGGAACAAATGATTCCATTTTAACGCTTTGAATTTTGTATTAAGCTAATTTTCTTTTACAAAAAATAAACTAAATAAAAGTTACTGTCATTGGATTGGTGAGTGAATTCCACCGACACCTTGTGACCAAAAGAAAATTGATTAAAAATCACAATCCGTAAGTTATGTCGATAGATAGATAAATAAATAAAATTGATAAATAAACAAATATATATGTGTGTGTGCGCATGTAAAGATCTTAATTTGTAGTAGGTGTAATAAAGAATGAGATGAATGGTTGGGTATGTTGGATAAACAACTCAACCTAATAAGTAAAATTAAACCGTTAATAACAAATCTTGATATGTGTAACGTTGCAACAGCGTACGTGCGCGTGTGTCTAATGTTACAAACTACTTAATTAATTAGAGATTAGACCCCTAATTAAAATTCGAAATCGAAATCGGAAGTTGGATTGAGATTACTTAGACGGCACGTGGTCGAGTGGTAAGGCACGTGACTAATGACACTTTTCCCTATGCACCTCCTGCGTCTTTGTCTTTCCTTCTTATTATTTTCATGCACCTTCTCTCCTTACTTTATGTAATTTCTCTCTTTAATTTATATAAAATATACAATTCATTATCTCTTCAATATGATTTTTAAATTTGGAGTTAGCCCAACAACCGTGGCAACGATTTGTCGTAGTAACGAACATATTTTATTTCAAGCGATTGACATTTACCTAAACCCAACATAGACATTCAACACACACACAATCTTTAATTTATTATCATCAACTTTATTTTAAGAATTTGGAAATAAATAAGTAGTAGTAGTAGTAGTAATCACGAATGGATCATAATTCAATAATGCTCGTATCTTATTGGGATTAGATATATTGAATTCCTCCAATATTTTCATAATCTATAATATTTTATGCAAACGTACTTTGGAGTCTTCACCAACTCGGGATCCTTACACATGTTTACCAATTACCATGACTGTCGGGATTTAATTTTGTTATTTATTATTTTATTTATCTTATTCCCATGCAATTCTCTTTTTTTTGTTTTCCCTTTTTTTCATATACCTTTTTTTTAAGTACTGGAAAGTTTATTCTTATATTTTATAAAGATATCATATTTCTGCAGTAAATATTTTTTAAATTTGATTGGCTATTACTGCTCAATTCGAAATCTGAATCAAAAATAAAATCATATAAAATTCGTTCAACTTGAGGTTATATCTTACCTACAAATGGTTTTGGGTTTATCAATTGAAACAAGCCCAATAATGTTTCTCTATTAAGTTTCAAAATCCAAATCCAAATCCCAAAGTTTATACAAAAAGGGGCTTTCAATTGGCCTGCCAATAGTGAACACAGTATAGAGGCCCGTTATCGAACGAAGAAAAACTGTAATTAATTTTAGTACTAAGAGCATCTAAACCTTTTCTATTAAGAACGTAAATAATTCATTCAAATAAAAATTATTAGGATTATCCTAAAATTTAGTCCTATGCCAAAAAAAGGAAGAAGTAAAAAGTGTCGATCCAATTTAGTCCTATGCCAAAAAAAGTAAGAAGTAAAAAACTATAGTAATAATTTATATCTATATATATAAAGTTAAATCTTGCTTTTTTCTTAGAGTGCCACCTCATCAACTCATTTAAATTACCATTTTGAATTTAAAATCTACAATACAAAATTAATCTACATTCTAATTAAAAGAAATTTTATTAATTCAATTCATAAATACAAAAACATGGTGGACATCCCAATTAATTCACTACATTTTGTTACACACAAAAATAATGCTTAAATTAACAAATTATTCTTAATAACTTATTTCAACATAAAATGATCTAATAAAAATAAGTTATCTCTTAATTAATTTTCTAAAACATAGATGTTTAAGACTTCTTCATAATTAGAAAGCTTCTCCTTACTTCCCTCAATAATCCTAAAAATTTTGCTATTATTTTTTTTAATCAGCTTTAATTGGTATTAAAAAAATTAACTTATTTGTCAAATTTTTGTATACGAAGCTTTAGCAACTTGCAAATCATATACATAATCTAAAAACAAAACTCCTACAAAATGTCATAACGTCATGTATAACAAAATTAGTCTTTTGACTCCTCATATACCAAGTAAAATAATAAATTCATATCTACTCAAAGCACAAATAAATGACCTAGAGTAATGACAAATTATCTTAACTCTCCACTATATTGTCTTAACTCTCCAAATTGTATATTCATCCTCCTTTTTATAGGTAATTCAAATGAACATTTTCACTCATTACAAATTACATCTTCCTAATTCACACCAAATTAAACAAGATGGAAACTTCCTACTTCTCTTTTTCAAAATTGAAAGCTGGATGAAGTTCGCAACATATCATTGCAAGTTTTTTGCTTATCTGGGAATCCTGCAATGTCAAGAAAGATGGAGAGCTCATGGAGTCGACATGTTGTTTTTTGATAAAAATGTATAATGACTTCCACGGCTACGTATAATGAACTACTCAAATACAACATGTTTCTAAATATTACCTCTCATCCTTGCAGTCAATGGTCATACAAGTTTCCATTCATGTTCACCGCCTACATGTATTTAAGGATCTTATGCAAGAATAAGCAATCCTTTAGTGGGCGTTTTGACATAACAAGGTTTGATTGTTGGTGATATTCTTTTTCTCACGGAAAGAATTGTTTTTTTCTTACTAAGAGTGTTTATTAAATTAATTCGCAATGATACAAGTTCCGCCCGAAGGGCGGATCCCCAACTAGTATACTAAAAGTAGTTATTTGAGGCTTTATAGGCTATCCACATCATCATCTGTAAAACTCCAAAATGCTTGCCATGTCATCATCTTTAATTTGCTTTATAAAAATAAAACATAAATCACACATACCCACTAATTATCTTAATAACTAAGCAGTTTTAAAAATGATTAATAAAATTTTTAACTAATCTATCAAGCACCTTCTCACCACGTTGATATTTCCTTACTGTTTCAATCTGTTCAAGTTTCTTTTGATGACGTATATAAACTCTAGTAAACATCCATTCACCACAACACTTTTCAAATACCAAAAGATATTAATCAACCATTTTTCTACAATTCTTTTTAGGCCATCATCTTAAAACAAAGAGTAGAGTTGGAAGAGTGCTTGAGGAAGCGGTGGAGGTTATACTTAAAATTGCACTGATGAGCCTACGAGGACATGGGAGCATGAAACTACTGGTCGTCGCTATATGAGAGGTATATGAGAGAGGAATATGTGCATTGTTAAAAGTAATAATTTTTTTTTGTTTGACTTAAATTTTATTATGCAAATAACAAGAAAATTTGTAGTTTGTACACAAGAGTTTTTTGGTAAAGAAAAACTTCGTTTCTGTTAAAGATCTGAAGAAGATATATCAATGGGAATACCTTTGATTTTTGTTGTTGTTATTTTTTAAACTCTATTATGAAGCTTTAAACTGTATTATGTTTTATACAATCTTGCAATTACGTTGTATATATTCTTGCAAACTAAGTTGATTTTTTTTTTGATAAAGGGCAACAAGTTCATAAATTTACATGTTACTTTTTAGAACAAAAGTTGTTGTGAGCTTCTTTCATATATATAGGCCTGGTGGTTTTAACCAAAAAAAATTGAATAGCAAAATGTACTCAATCTAATTTTGACATGCAAGCTCCAAGCAGAAAACATAGAGATAGAAAAAAATTTAGGGTCTGACTGGTAACAACTGTAATTTTGAGTTTTTTGCTATAGCTTTTTTAGTTGTAAATTTTTTTGTTGTAGACTTTTTAGGGTCTGATTAGTAAAACCTACAGCAGCTCTGTAGAGCCATACTTTTTTCAAAGCACTAAACTTTTTCCAATCAAGCTTTGCTCTAAAATTTTTTCAGAACCATATTTTTCTGATAGCACTTTTACCAATCAAGTTTTACACATAATTTCTAAATCTAGAGCACATTTTCCTTTTTTGACTATGCAGAGTAATTTTTTGGCTTTACAAAGCCAAAAATTCAAAGCACTTATATTTTAGCTTTTGGAAAATTCCTACAGCACTAAATCTAATACCACATCCAAAAAACCTACAACCTAAATTCTACAGCCAAAAACATTATATAAATAAAAAATTACTTTTTAGAGCAATGAGAGCCAAACATAAACCTAGAGCATGATTGGTTTAGTTTTAGTGCTTTTGAAAGATTTTTACTTTCTAAAGCAACCAAAATCATTATCAATCAGACTCTAAATCTTAAATTTGTAATATATGTACATACCATAGTTTCGTTACAACATACAGTTTGGTTTATTTCTAGTTTTGGATTCTCTTGGTCAATATTTTTAGTTCTGTTTTGATTTCGTCATTTCATAATAAGATTGAGATGTATTTATTGAATTTTTTAAACATTTTTTGTAATGATTGTAGTCCTCATGAATTCTCATGATCTTGTTAACAAGTAATCTTTGGATCGACAACGGCCCGATCCATAATCTAAGTTCTTGGCTAAAAAAATAAAGTTATCTTTCCATGGCGTTGATAAGTTATTCTATTATGTTATTTGGAGCGGAAGTAAAAGTTAGGAATTAATATCATACATGGAAATTGAATCATTTTGAAACGTTAGAAAATAACTAGGTCCCATATGCATATGTATCTATAAAAATTCAATAATATTTTAATTTATAAATACATAAGATAAAATACTATTTAAAGTACTAATTATAATTAAGAATATACCTTCTGGAATAGGAACTTTCCCAATTGCATCCATGTATTCAAACATGGATTATCTTTTCTGGAGATTGGCAGATTTAGAGGAATTTAAGAGTTTTCCCTGGATTTTATAGAATATTTGGAAAGCAAGAAACAAAAAAGTCTTCTCAAATTTGGATAGGGATCCACATGACACTCTTCAGTCTGCGGAGGCTGAGGCCAATGAATGGTTTCAATTACAAGAGCAAAAGAATTTTGAGGACTCTTGTAAGGGAGCTCAAGTTAGGGAGAATGAATTATGAGAAGCAGTGGCAAGACCCATGACGGGTGATCCGAGTTTCACGGGATATCGTTGTTTTATTGACGGGTCGTGGAAGGCTTCTGAGTTATTCTCTGGCTTGGGTTGGTATTGTTTTATTGATTCTCCTAATGGAGCTAATGTAGGAGCAAGAGGTGTTCCTAGATGTCTATCGTCTTTGCACACGGAGTTTGAAGCTATCTTGTGGGCAATGCAGTCTCTTCTTGCCTTAGGAATCACATAAGTTCAATGCGCTTCTAGTTGTACAGAAATTCTCAAAATGGTGTCAAATCCAGAAGAATGGCTGGCTTTCTCGCAGTACCTAATGGAGTTTGAAAACCTTAGAAGAAATTTTTGTTGCTTTTTCCCTTCATAAGATCCCGAGATCCCTCAACAAGAAGACGAATTGGCTAGCTCGTAGTATTCGAAATTTATTAAAATTTGTTTTTTTTGTAAACTCTTTACCTGACTCATGGGTTTCAAGATTAATCAGATATCTATAAGTTGAAAAAAGGCACTAATTAGAATTTAGAACATAATAACAACTTTTAAACATAAAAAAAAAAAAAATTTTAAATTATATATAGAGTACAAAACCGGGCGTAGTCTGGTATAACTCTAGTGCGGATAAAAATAGAAAATGAGAGAGCCAAAGTAATGAGAAAATGATTTGTCACGGTGACGCTATAAGATATCATACCCTAAAGATTACAAAATAATGAAAAAAGAAAAGTGACAATTCTATTTAAAATCATGTGCTATTGGTTCTATTATTTGTAAATACATGCTTAAAATCACCCTTTATTATTTCTATCATCTATAAATTTTAATTAAACTCACTCTTTCTTCAACATTACAAATTTAAATTCTTACAGCAAGAATCTCACCAAAAAATAACATTACAGATTTCAATATGTATTTGTTATTAATGGATTTGATCGAGAATTTCCCTTTAGAATACAAAGATTCAATACTTATTACTTGAATTGAATTTGCAAAATACTGAGGACAGGTGACCTAGTGGTAGTGGTTACTTTACAAATCTTTAGGTATCGGGTATGATTCATTCCCGATACAAGAGGAAGAAAAAGAATAAAAATTTAGAATATGAGATTTGGATATGGATCACACCTTGTCATTCCAATTACATGAGTAAAGTTGACAAAAAAATTTACAAAATCATATTTTTTATGATTTAAAATCAAATAATTTTACATAGACTTATAAATCTTACATACACGCCTCTGATTAACTCTCCTCATTTTTTTTAAAAAACACATGATCTATACTATTAAAAGGAAATCCTTTTAAGACAAGGATTTTGTATTTGTAAAATTACATTTTCTAAACCCTTTGTAAGTGACAAAAAAAGCCTTTGTGTACAAATTAATTATAAATAGATAATAAAGTTAATAAGTTAAGTGTTTAACCTATACCGGTTCAAATCTTTAATAACCAATCAAATCTAATAGAAGATTTGTTTTTTTTTTAATAATTATTTTCACTCATGCTTTATTTGATTATATTTACAATGATTTATTATAAAATTAAATCACAAAAATTGTGAAAAATTTTAGATTTTTTTCTAAATGTTTTATGTTTTAAATTTTTAAAACAGACCTATAATTTTCTACATATAAAAATTATGTATATAGAATATGTTTATATTATATATATATGTAAGTGTCATGAGAGATAGAAATAATATGACAAATTGTAGACGTTCATATATATATATATATATATATTATAAAACAATTCCATTACACAAAATTGTATATTTAAGTGCATTAGTTTTCTTTATATATAAATATAATATTTATTATATTAATTTATAGAATATTAATTTTATGAGCATATATCCAAACAAACATATTACAAATAAATTAGTTATAAGAATAAATAAATAAGCAAAAAATAAGATCATAATAATATTATATAAATAGCTTTTATTTGTTTATTATGGTCACATTTATTTTAAATTTAGATATAGTTTATATATAAATATAATAATACCATAGAAAGTTCTATATGAATTAGAGTGAGAAAAAAAATACTATTTCACAAACAACATATAAGTATTAATGCATATATATCTTTTATGAGCTAATATGAGTTATAAATGAACACATATTAAATCTTTAAAAAATTATTAAAAAAATAAGATAATAGTAATAGGAATATAAAGTAATTATCATATAATCATTTGATATTTGTATAGTTATGTTTGATATTCAATAATAAAAATAACGGTCATTGATATTTGTTTATTACATGCTATTTGATTATCTATTATATTAATCGGGAATCTTTTGCTCCTCTTTTCACGAGTTGAACGTTGATTTTTTTTCATAATGACATCTTGTACTCTTGATTTAATTTATGCTATCCCGATTTCATTAATGCCAATTTGATCTTTTACTAAGTTTTACCTTAAAAATTAGTGGCTTATCCGAATTTTAATCGGATCGTTTTTATGATTAGACAAATATATCCTTGTGTTAATCGGATATGACATAATTTGCCCTTTGATTTGTTCAAAGAAATAGATACTCATTAATGGTGTTTACTTTTTTTAATACTTTTGACCTAAACAATCAATAGATATCCAAATTATAATCGGATTTATTCAATTTACCTATGGATAATCCATCTAAAATTCGAATCTTACCATTTTTTCCTTATTTTACTTATAATAAAAGTAAATTTTCCATATTTAAATCACATACTCCAAAAAGATAACTTTAAATTTGCACAAAATTATATCTACCCAACCCTAATACTAACCCTAATTGTAATATATATATATACATATATATATATACATATATATATATACTCCATTATTCTTTCACCCTCATAGTGCCTACGCTGGAAAAATGATGGGAACAAGCCGCCTTCCTAAAAACGCGATTTACCGATGAACTACACCTCCAAAAGTGGATAGACAATCTGAAATGATAAAATAGACCATTAGGGCATTCCAACAGTATGTTGATCATATTTTGAATCCTACTGGTTTGACGGGAAACTGCTTCTGAACAATGACAATCAAAAATTCGCTTTCAGAAGTGTGTCTTGGGAAAACCACCATAACTTTCAATCACAACTCCGAAAGCAATTTCGTTTTAGGCTATGCAGAGGTATTAGAGTTAGAAAGGCGCACAAAGATTTCCGTTTAATTATGATTTGTTTTCCTCTTCCGCTTCTGCTTTCTCTTTCAGGCGGTCAGATTAGATGGCCTTTAGGGTTTTAGAAATCCTAATATGATTCATTATTCTTTTATGGATTCAACCAATAAGGTAAGTATTTTTAAATTTCTATGATATTTGATGCAAATAGAATTTCTAAATATATGTTTTGATATTGTAAATTATAAATTTTGTTTTGCAGGAACATGTAAATAGTTTTAATATCATAACATAATTTACGTAAATATATATATATTTTAATTTGTTAAAAATTTAATTTTTTGTTTTGCAGGATAAAACTATTATAGTATTAACCACGAGTTTAGAACATGTAATTTTTAATAATTATTAATACTGTATATGTTTTAGTTTAATTAAATTTAAATTTTCGTTTTGCAGTACTAACTTATCACGAACTACTGCCTTAAAACACAATTTACTGATGAACTACACCTCTGAAAGTCAATCGGGAAACTGATAAGAAAATTAGACCATTGGGGCTTTCCTATAGTATGTTGATAATCTTTTGGGTCTTTCTGGTTTGATGGAAAAATGCTTGTGAACAATGATAATCGAAAATTCACTTCAGAAGTTGTCTTGGGAAAACCATCATAACTTTTGAATCACAACTCCGAATGCGATTCTATTTTTGGCTATGATGAAGTACTAGGGTCAGAAAGGTGCACACAAATTTTCGTTTCATTATGAATTGTTTTGATCTTCCGTTTCTGCTTTCTCTTTCAGGTGGTCAGATCAGATGACGGTTAGAGTTTTAGGAATCCTAATATGATTCCTAATTCGAATTCAACCAATGATGTAAGTATTTCTATTTTTTATGATATTTGATGAAAATAGAATTTCTAATTTCATATATGTTTTAATATGATAAAATTATATATTTTGTTTTGTAGCAACATATAAGTAATTTTAATTTCATAATAGAATTTACGTAAGTATAAATATTTTAATTTTTTTATAAAATATAATTTGTTATTTTGCAGGATAAACATATTATAGTATTTACCACAAGTTTAGAACATGTAAGTTTTTAAAAGATTTTAATGTTGTATATTTTTTACTTTTAATTAAATTTAACTTTTTTTTTTGCCAAATTAACCTATTACGAACCACTGTCTCAAAACACAATTTACTGATGAACTACACTTCCGCAAGTGGATCGGCAAACTTTCTGAAAACTAGACTATTTGGGCTTTTGAAAAGTATGTTGATCATCTTTTGGATCAATCTAGGTTTTACGGGAAACTGCTTCTAAACATTAGTAATTGGGAATTCGCTTTCCAAGGATGTGTTTTGGGAAAAGCACCATAACTTTCGAATCACAACTCCGAATGCGGTTCTATTTTTGTGCTACGTGGAGGTATTAGGGTTAGCAAGGTGCACAAAAATTTTCGTTATACTATAAATTGTTTTCCTCTTCTGTTTCTCCTTTCTTTTTCAGGTAACTAGATCAGATGGCGGTTAGGATTTTAGGAATCCTAATATGATTTCTTATTCTTTTATGGATTCCACCAATAATGTAAATATTTTAAATTTTTTATGATATTTGATGCAAATAGAATTTTTTATTTGTTATATGTTTTAATATGATAAAATTATGTTATTCGTTTTGCAAGAACAAGTAAGTAGTTTTAATTTCATAGTAGAATTTATGTAACTATCTATATTTTTAATTTGTTATAAAAATTAATTGTTTTGTTTGGAAGGATAAACCCATTATAGTATTAACCATGAGTTTAAAACATGTAACTTTTTCTTATAATTATTAACATTGTATATGTTTTAATTGAATTATATTTAATTTTTTGTTTTGCAATATAAACCTACTACGAATTACAGTCTTAAAACATGATTTACCAATGAAATACTCCTCAGAAAGTGGATCGGCAAATTGATATAAAACCTAGAACCATTGGGGCTTTCCAACAGTATTTTGATCATCTTCTGAGTCCTTTTGGTTTGACGGAAAACTGCTTCTGAACATTGACAATCGGGAATTCGCTTTCTGAAGATGTGTCTTGGGAAAACCACCATAATTTTCAAATCACAACTCCGAATATGATTCCGTTTTCAGCTACGCAGAGGTATTAGGGTTAGCAAGGTGCACACAAATTGTTTCATTATGAATTGTTTTCCTCTTCTGTTTCTGCTTTCTCTTTCAGGTGGTCTGATCAGATGGCGGTTAGGGTTTTAGGAATCCTAATATGATTCCTAATTCTTTTATGGATTCAACCAATAATGTCAGTAAATTAAAAATTTTGTGATATTTAATAAAAATAGAATTTCTAGTTTGATATATGCTTTAATATGGTAAAATTATATATTTCGTTTTGCAAGAACATGTAAGTAGTTTTCATAAAACAAAGAGAGTTGCAATTATATAGTTGTGGCTTAAAAGTTATGGTGATTTTTCCAAGTCATATCTTTCAAAAGTGATTAAAACAACTTATATGTGTATGTTGAATTTCCACATTTATTTTAAAAGATGTGTAAAACTATCAAATAACATATACTTGCTCTCCCCAATATTGTCTATTATTTGTAATTTCAGCTTGAACCTAACGAATAAAATTCATCTTGAATCTAACAAATATTGGGGAGGGCAAGTTTATGTTGTTTGATATTTTTACTATTGAAGTTAAAGGAAATCAAGCAAATGATCTCTTAGGCGATTGTTCTCGTGATGTAATAAAGTTAATTTGATTTTTAGTATTGTTATTCTTCATTTTTTATTTTCTTCGTCATACTTAGAGTAGTAAAGTTATGTCTTGCAACGTGTAGATAAAATACAATGAATGATTGCCTTTTGCAATTAACAATTTTGTTGGAAAGACTTTTCATTTTGACTTTATTGTGGAAATTGAAAACATTATTAAACCCATGACGCATATAAAGTGAGAAAAGTTTGGTTTAACACTAAGGTAGAGCTTCCACAAATCCTCTAAAACTAATCTACATATTTGCTATATTATATTTTTTGGTTAATATGTATTTTTAACTTATTTAATATATTAACTATGTGCAAAAATTATGTGAATTTTAATGTTTTATATTTAGTTTGACAGCTTATGTTTTGAAAGCTCTATGTTTGGTTAATATTTTTAATAGAAAATTGTTTGAATAGGAGGAACGGGTTTTTATAAAATTTATCTTATATTTCAATAAACCTGAAAAAATAATGTTTTGTGAGCACGAGTATAACATAATAACTAATTTTCAAAAGTGGTTCCTCTTTTTAAATTCAATTTTATATTTAGGATTAGTTTCATTATATATATTAAATTTCTTAATTAGAATTTAACCCTCCAAGCACGTATGCACGGGTCCGCATCTAGTTATATGTTATTTGTTAATAAGAGTTCATAAAATAATGATTTATTTACTAAATAATACACTTTATTGGATATTACAGTTTATTTGATAATAATATAAGTTATTTAATATCATAAGTCATTCAATAATTATGATTCATTTGAAATTACATGTCATTAGATATTCAACTAGATACTTACCTACACTACGCTGCGGTTTTTTTTCTAAAAGTACTTTCAAAGATTATTATGTTGAGAAAAATGTTAAAAGATGAATACTTGATTGTTACACGGCTATGAAAATATCCTAAAAGATGGAATACTTCTTAAAAATAAAAGATGCACATAATGAAATCTAGCAGTCCACACAATAAAAAGAGTTGGTACGACGGTCTTCATGTATATGCGAAGCTTTAAATGCGGAAATTTTTGACTCAAGTTTTGGTGGTTTCCATTTCTCTTCTTTTTTAATTTCCCACAAACCAGATATTTAATAAAATATTTTATGTACAATTAAGAAAAGTGGTTAATAAGCCTACCAAATAGGTTCACTCCAGTTATGTACAACATTTTTCATATGTCATGCATCTAGGTTCCACTCTTGGATCAGTGTCACTTTTGAAATCAAGCAAACCATTTTATACTTGTATTGTGTGATACATCAGCAGCATGAACTCTTCCTTTATCCAGAGTAGTAGATGTAAGGGCCTAAGAAACAAAACATATAAATAACATAAGCTTCTCCATTCGTACAGTGAACCAGGGAATTAAGATGCTAGATTAATAGGTTACTTGAAGATACAAATGTCTAATGGGAATAACTGATCATGCCACACTAATGTACCTCATTTTTATCGGGTTTTAAACCTTATTTTCTATGGTTTTATTGAGTCAAAATACATGTTTCAGAGTCTTTTGGTATGTTTTAGAGTCTTTTTAGGTCATAGGTCACATTTGGAGAAGATGCTCTGTTTGAAGTAAAAACGAGCATATAGAGATGCAGAATCATGCATAAGCTTTAGAAGTTTGGATTCTTTTGAAAGCCTTCCCACCGTTGGATCGAGTTGCAATTTGGAAACAAGATAGCCACATGATTTAACTTTCATTTTGGTTTGAAGGAAATTGAACAAGCGGTTAAGAATATATGACGCATTTACCAAAGATATATCATTCTGGACGAGAACAGACGGGATCGACCGATCAGCTCCTAGATCAACCTCGTAAAAGAGCCGTCCGACCTGCAGATCAACCTGTCCATAGGAGATCAACCAAGCTGGCCTTATTTCACGAGAAAACCCTAAAATTCCCATATTTCGTCCGGTTTAACATATTTTGTACCAGAACGTGGTTGACCTATAAAAACTAGGTCTAACCACCTTTTAGAACAACTTTTCATTACTTTTCAACAACCGCTTTTAGTTGTAACCTTGGAGAGAAGATCTCATCCTCCACAACTCTTTTGAGAAGATTTTCGAACTCTTTTTCTATATTAATTATGTTAATCTATTCTTCTTCTTTGTTTGTTCTTTCTTTTATATTTGAGTAGTTTTCTTATCAGGTTTAGGGTTTTCTAGGGATTTAGGGATTCAATGAATTAAGAACAAATAGGGTTCGATCCTGTGTGTTTTCCGTCTTTTGTTGTGTTTAATGCTTAGGTTAGACTGGCCACCTAGTCTATGATCTTAGGTTGTTTAACTCTCCAAAAGCTTGTTAGATGCCTGAACTATCTTAGATGAGCAACTAGTCCTTAACCAACGAAAGCTGATGTTAAGGCTAGTTGTGGACATATGAGACCTAATCAATAATGCATGTTTACATCTCTAGGATCAACGACAGTTAGGATTGCTAGGTAGTTAAACATAGTAGTCGACACCACGACAATGGGTTTGTTAGAATTTTATGTCTAAGTCGAGAATTGGTTGGATGTATGCCCTGAATAGTTTCCTGATTTCGGTCCCTGCTTCCTGATGAATTCTATGTGCCTGATGCTTTTTATTATTGAATTTCATATCGTTAATTGTTTTGTTTTGTTCCCACCGCTATTTGATTGTCTTAGCTTAAGTTCATTTTAGAGATTGATAGTGTAACTATTGGTCTTCGTGGATTCGATCCCTAAGTACTACTTTGTTTGTTGTGCACTTGCAGTAGATCATGGGGTTAAAACATTGTGTATCAAGTTTTTGGTAATGTTGTCGGAGACCAATTGTGTTGTCTTTTGATCTAAGATTGAACTTTAGTCTAAGTTTTCACTTACTTACGTGTTTATTTTGATTTTATTTTTTTGAATGAGGTGTAACTAACATGAAAGAAAGCTATTGTCCATGAGTTACAAGGCTGGATCGATCGGTCATGTAATGACTAGTCATACCATGAATTACAAGCCTAGATCGATCTGGTGGTCATATTATAACTGTTCATACAATGATCAATCATATAATGACCACTTTTGTAACAAGGGGACGCGTGAACGATATTTCCAAGATGAAAGATGTGAAGAAAAATCTTCTGATCAGAATGAGCTTATAGGTATGTTGCAGAATGTTCTTTATAATCAACAACAATTTTCATTGGAGTTCAGTGCAAAAGTTGATAAGATGTGCAACAATTTGGTAGTGAGCATGAAGCGGTGTGTACACATATGAAGAGGCCAGATACTCAGATTGATCAGAATGCTGAGGATGCTAGTGTTCTTATGCAAGAACAGACACCAAACCAGTTAGAAGGTACATGTGATTCAACCATTGAAACTGACGATTTTGGGGAGATTCCATTACCCTACACTGAAAAGGTAATCTGTAGCAACCTCTTACTTACAAATGAATGCTTGGATGTACAATGTGAGTCTCGAGATAAAGTCGACTACTTTTTAGTAAGTTCGACTAACCTTGAGATTGACTTCATCTTTCCATCAAATGAGTTTGATCCTCCAAGTAGTTCGAACTTCAAGGAATATCTTAGGAAATATTTTACACTTGTGGTAGCTTGTTTTGATGAACATGTTATTCTGCCATTATGGGCAATTACCTTTCTTCTCTGGTATACTGTATACTGTGAAGACATGAGGAGGACAAAAGGTGCATTGGCTCAACCTTTTGATTCTCATGATTAACATCTAAGACCGAAGCCAAGCTAACGACTATAAATATGCGCTGAGTGGGAGGCAACCCACTAGTAGGAAGTTTTCATTATGCATTTTTCGTTTTATGTTTTTCTTGTTTTGTTTTCGTCTGTTTCAAGTAAGATAAATCTGGCCGAGATGCTGAGATCGATCGATCTACCTCAAGATTGATCGATCTGCGGGAGTACAACAGGTTAGCGCATGATCTGGCGATCGATCAAGGCACAAGAGATCGATCGATCCAATGATGATATGTATTAGCGCACGACTTAGCGATCGACCTCACCATGAGGGATCGATCGATCCATGAGAAAATATGCCTCTGCGCCCGACCTTCAGCTCGACCTCATCATTGATGATCTATCGATCCAGATCTCCGAGCAATTTAGAACGATCGTTCCACTTAGAGATCAATCGATCCGAATGTTCAGGTTCATTTCACTTCTCCATTATCTCCTTTTATGTTCCTATGATATTTTTTGCGTAAGTTGTGTAAGTTGTGCTTTTTCATATTTATTTTCACAACGGGACAATGTGAAGTAAGTCTGGGAGAGTAAACTTATGGTGACTAATGCGTTTTGTTTCTTCTGTTTTCTTTTTGAGTCTTTTTGTTATTTTTCTTGAGTCAGTATTTTGTTTTATTGAGTCAAAACTATTGTAGGGAACTATGATTTTTCGAGGAATAACTAGATTTTCATGAACTTAATTGACCATTGATTCAAGCTTGATAGATATCTATGACTATTGGAAAACCTAGAGATTATGCAACTTCTCAACGTTACCCATATCCTTTCGGGTATTCGAAGAATCTCATGCCGATTTCACCCCTAACATGACTTAGTTCTCTTGTCAAGGGAGTTGGTATGCATCGGATCAAGTTCTCTTTTCAGTGCAATGAAAGATTATCCTGTGTGAGTATGATTCCCCTCTCTTTATCATTTCGAGTATTCATTTAACAAGGTTGTATGCATTGTTAGTAGGGCTGAGGAAAAAAAATGCTTCAGTGATGCTGCTATTTGCTTAAGTAATGTTGGTAGTCTGAGGGAAATTCCAATGACGCTACCCTTTGCTTTAGTATGTTGAGTGGGCTGAGAAGAACTCCAATGACACTACTCTTGCTTACACCCTTCTAGTTGCTGAAAAACCGACCAAATGAATATTTGAATTAGTTTGCAATGAAAATGGAATAAGAGGACATATAGAAGGTAGTTATGAGACTGAAAGAGAAACCCATGTGTCGTTTGATCGATATACCCTTGATGAGACCGCACTTAGATTTTTAAAGAGGTCGGTATGATGCATTTGAATTACTTGTTGGATTGTGGAGTTAGTTTGGGACAGATGTAAAGTCTAGGGGAAATACAAGGTGGTCTCGATTCTGTCAGGTATGTTTTCATGTGGCTTACTAAAAGGAATGTTTTTGTGGTGTTTTTAGGACGGAAGGAGTTTCCATGTTTTTAAACTTCTTTCCAGTCGTTGATTCTCTGCTTGCTTGAGGACAAGCAATAAGTTAAGTATGGGGGAATTTAATGTACCTCATTTAATCAATTTTTAACCCTTATTTTCCATGGTTTTATTGAGTCAAAGTACATATTTTAGATTATTTTAGTCTGTTTTAGAGTTTCTGGTCATAGATCACATTTGGAGAAGATAATCAATTTGGAGTGAAAACGAGCATATGGAGATGCAGCATCATGCATAAGCTTCAGAAGTTTGGATTCCTTTGAAAAACTTCCCACCGATGGATCGAGCTCAAATTTGGATACAAAATAGCCACGTGAGTTAGCTTTCATTTAGAGGTGGATTGAGGGCAATCGAACAAATGGTTAGGAAGATATGACGAGTTTACCGAAGATATGTCATTCTGGACGAGAACAGATGGGATCGACCGATCAGCTCCTAGATTGACCTGGTAAAACCCGATCTGCAGATCGACCTGTTTAACTTATTTTGTACCAGAACGTGTTTGACCTATCTAGGTCTAACCACCTTTTAGAACAACTTTTCATTACTTTTCAACAATTGCTTTTAGTTTTAACCTTGGGGAGAAGATCTCATCCTCCACAACTCTTTGGAGAAGCTTTCTAAACCCCTTTTCTATACTAATTATGTTATTCAATTCTTCTTCTTTGTTTGTTCTTTATTTTATGTATGAGTAGTTTTCTTATCAGGTTTAGGGTTTTCTAGGGATTTAGGGATTCAATGAATTAGGAACAAATAGGATTTGATACTGTGTGTTCTCCGTCTTTTGCTTTGTTTAATGCTTAGGTTATACAGGCCACCTAGTCTATGATCTTAGGTTGTTTAACTCTCCAAAAGCTTGTTAGATGCATGAACTAGCTTAGATGACCAACTTGTCCTTAACCAACAAAAGTTGATGTTAAGGCTAGTTGTGGACATATGAGACCTAATCAATAATGCATGTTTAGGACCAACGACAGTTCGGATTGCTAGGTTGTTAAACATAGTAGTCGACACTACGACAATGGGTTTGCTAGAATTTTATATATGAGTTGAGAATTGGTTGGATGTATACCCTGAATAGTATCCTGTTTCCTGATTTTGGTTCCTTGATGAATTTTTTGTGCCTTATGCTTTTTATTATTGAATTTCATATCGTTAATTTTTTTGTTTTGTTCCCACCGTTATTTGATTTGTCTTACCTTAAGTTCATTCTAGAGATTTATAGTGTAACAATTAGTGTTCGTGGATTCGATCCCTAAGTACTACTTCGTTTGATGTGTATTTGCAGTAGATACTAGGGTTAAAACTCTGTGTATCACACACACAATAACTATGCTATTCACATAAGAATTTGACCAGTATATCATACAATAGAATCCTTAAAAGAATAACTTTTGAGTTCAAGTCAAAAGCTATACAAAAGTAAACCTCATTATCATTCAGACATCAAATTCTTAAACATAAGTAAAATCATTCTACATTCATCCTGCCTCTCAGGTCCCTTGAGAGGATCACATATAGTAATTGGCAAATACTGACTCCAAGATACATCAACAAATGCATGTTCAAAGTGAAGAGAAAACTTTTATCAATTCGAGAATCAAGCAATGCAACTGCTTGACAAAGTCATAACAAGAGGTGAAGTAGGTTTCAAAATAATAGCCTAAAGGAGCTCAAAGTTGCTAGTAAATTTGTTGCTAACCACACCTAACCTTACATACTTATCATAGGCATATGATATTTAGAATGACATTAAATCAAATCACATAATCCTTATAGATCATCTACAAATAAATCTGGGACATGCTACTTCCAACACGCAATATGAGAGAACAAACACCAACCAAAAGCAGAGAAGAATCCTTATTCAAACCTCGACATTGAACACTTAATATCAGAGAACAAACAGCCAACTAAAACATAAAACAGAGAAGCACAATCCTAACACAACAGGTTCAAAATAAACATCCTTAACATGATCAAAGAAATTGATTCACCAAAAGCTCTCTCAAATCAACACATAACTGACGAAGCATCACGATACTGTTCTGAACCTTCATAGACCATCATCATTCACCAAAATCTTGATCTAAAATAAAAGCATAGAATAGAGTACACAAATTTACCTTGGCCCAAAGTAAATTTAAAGGAGTCCTTATATGACGGTTTAAATCGAAATTCGTCCCATCTAGCAAAGTCCAGGTATAATGTACTGAAAAATAAATCATGACGGAGAAAAAGTAACACAAATAGAGAATTAAGTACACTAAGAAAAAAGAAACAACAATTATAATTACCTTTAACGTCATCTCCGTTCGTTCCCAGGCATCTCCATTTTTTCATCGTCATTGACACATAACGGAAGTGACGGAAGAGTGTAGAACCGATAAAAAAGAGTGGAAGTGATGACTTGATTTGATGACTCCTATTTGTAAGAGAAATGGAAAGTTGAAGAAGCTGAAGAGATGATGATTCTAAACTTCAGTTAATTTAGCACAAATACATGATGACTTGGATTAAATAAGCAATTTGATTGGCTCTTTTAGGGATGATGTGTGTTTACAACAGGAGAGACACAAACCTTTCTTTTATATACATAATAATTACGATAACTATCTTATGATTCAAATTAAAAATAATTTTTGTAATATTATCTCGTACTAGTTTTGTTGTATTGTATTTTAAAATACATCATTTAAATCCTTAATTCAACAACTGGATTTTATCAAATACACAATTAAATAACAGTGAATTTTAACATGATTTTAAAATCTATTAAAATACATACATATAGGTTTATTGGAGGTGTTGTTTAGCAAAATCTATGTAGAAATACTTGATTTTAAAATTATATATAATGAATTTTGCAACTTAAATTCTAAATAATAAGTATTGAGTAGAATTTGAGTCTTTATATTTAAAAATAAATTCACAATCAAATCCACTCAAATCTATAAAAAAATCGAATACATATTCAAATTCGTAACGTTGAATAAGATTACAAATTATATGACCAGTTAAAAATGATTTAAGTAGGATTTAACCAATAATACATCATTTTTAATTAAGAGTTGAAATTCAATACATGAACAAAACATAAAGCTTGAATAATACATGATTCTACAAAAATTTCTAAAATCCCTTAAAATATCACATTGAATCAACTCCACAATAATGAATAACATTAGAAGGTATAATAAATTCAAACTAGGATGGTACTGGCGGTGCAACACCGATTTTTATATAAAAATTGTTTAAGTGTTTTATTAATTGATTATTATAAACAGTTTTTTGTAGGTCTGGTTTTACGGTTGGTCTCATATTTTGTTCATAATGCAACCATAAATTCTTAGTTTATAATATTTAATATATGTTTTGGATGGGAACATATTTTGTTGAAAAAAACAAATTTGTAATTCTGATAAGGAATAAATATTTGTAGTTGGTTGAGTTTTTTTTTTAATATTTATACAATCGTAGTTTCGTTTGTGTTATTTTGTATACGATAACATATGTAGATTGCATGTTTGGTATTTTGTGTCAACATTGTTATTATTTTGTGTAATCACTATTTTTTTCTTTCTTAATAGCAACATAGTTCATAAATTACAAATCAACCTCAACCAATTATATTTCTTTCTATCCTTACGGTGCATGCTATTATTGTTATTTAAATAATTATATTTCATATTATTTGTTTAATTAGTTACATATGGATTTTACATATTTAAACTATGGATTGTTTCTGCATTCCATCTATTTATTAAAAAATGATGCAATTTTTAAAAATTTCAAAAAATAACCTGAATTTTGTAAGATATCATAACAAATGCCATTACAAAATCCTAATAAATATCCAATTAATTAATGGATCAGTTCTAGATATAAAATTTGCATCTTTCCAATTAACTAGGATTTTTTAAAAATATAAAAGAACTCTTCAATACATTTACTATAATGTATAAATATTTATTTGTATATTTATATATATAAAACGTATATAGTGATGGCTCAGTTTTAAATATATATAGCATATATTTTATCACATCTATAGCTATATTTATGATCATATTTTTGTATAAGGCTCATTTATAATAGTATATATTTAGCATATATTATTAATAGATTTATCATATATCTCAAGTTATATAATCTATAATATTAAAAGAGGATGCAATATAAAAATATTAAAACATTTACCGTAAGGACTCATTTCTAATATATTTATTATAAAATTTTACTATTTATCATATATTTAAAGTTAAATAATTTATAAACATATATTTATCATATAAGATTTATTATATATGCATAATATTATATAGAGGACTCATTTTTAATATATTTCGCATATTATACTAATATATTTTTCATATATCTAAATTTCAAATTTTGGATTGCGGTTTTGAATTTTGACCACTAATTTCTGTTGTTGGAATATAATTAGCTTTATAAATATTTAATAACTAAAATCCTGTATTATTTTTATGAGATTTGACCAGTTAAATTATCATATCACACAAATATATAATATTTTTTTGGATATTTTCCACATATCTTATAAATTCAAAAATTTAGAGAAGAATATGTACTATTCAAAATATCAAAATCAAAATAAAATTTTTATGTATTTTCCAGTAATAAGTCAAAATTATAAACTAAACAGGTCAAAGTTGTATAGAAATTTTGATTTGCTAAAAAGATATTGATCATCTATAATTTCATATACAAATCAAACACTCACATTCAAATACAAGGGGTAGTAATTTAATTAAAATATATAAAACAGTTTGTTTTTAAAATAAAATAATATTTTACGATATAATTTATTTCATATAATATAGATTAAAGATATATATAATTAACAAAATCTTTAATTATATTTTATGTATAGATGTATTGTCGTAAACAATATTGATTTTTAGTTTTCACAAATTATTTTATAAAATTTAATTACTTATTGTTTTAGTAAATGTACATGTATAATTTATCAGTTATTATCTACAAAAATTAACCATATTTAACATACATTATTGTTGTAGATAGATCTGAGATCCTACTTCGGTCTACAGAAAACAATAGACAAAAATCTCTAAGTCTTTGTTGGAGGTGGATCCGAGATCCTACTTCGGTCCACAGAGAACAATAGGCCCAACAGCTAAGTGTTCAATTCGGCAGTATTATCGAAGTCTCAACTCAGACATTCTAATCAACTCAGAAGAATTCCTTCTCGAAAGCGCGCTAAAACTTGAAGGAAGTCGTACGACACGTTATCAAACGAAGAAATGGAAATTTTCCTATTCCAACATGGAAATTATCATAAAATCTAGCTAGAATCTTCTAGATAAGATCAAATCTTAGAAATTGTATATTTTCCTTTATTGAATTTGTTTTGTAACCGCTTCTATGTCCAATAAATAGAGGAGCGGATCCTCCAAAAAGGGATCAGTTTTTGGGCATACATTAAGCAATAAGAGCAACTCATCAAACCATTACTTGCGTGATACTCTTTCTCTTCAAATCTCTAAAGAATCTTTGCCCAATCTTTCTCATCTTTAATCAGAATTGCGGTTTAATCCCTTGTGCTAAACCCAGTTTCGAACAGTCTTGAACTTGGCAACACTATAACAAATTGGAGCTATTATAATGATTGTATTGTAACTAATAATATTTGTAATAATTTGTGACGTTTTATATACATTTTTGTTACAAAATTTATTTGTTATGTTTTTTAAAAAATCATTGTGACTCTATTATGTAATAATTTGTGACGAAATTGTTACTATATTTTTTCCGTTACCAGTATTGTGACGTTTTTGTTATGAATATACATTTGCAACGTTTGTATTGCAACTATTTACCAACCGTCACAGATTTATAAGAATATGTGACGAAATATCCATTNACCGTCACAGATTTATAAGAATATGTGACGAAATATCCATTATTGTGACGAAATATTACGTCTCAATACAAATTTTTTCTTGTAGTGCAAGACTCTCGAATCCTCAACTCAGACATCCACTGTCAACTCGAAAGCGCGTTAAGCAAGAAGGAAGTCGGATGACATGTCATCAAGCAAAGAAATGGAAATTTTCCATTTTCGATATGGAAAATTTCTGAAAACTTAGCTAAGATTTTCTAGATAGCATTGAATCTAAACAAATTGTAATCTTTCCTATTTACAAATTAGTTGTAAACTGCCTCTATAATTTATAAATAGAGGAGGAGATCCTTCAAACAAAGGATCGACTTTTCGCTACAAACCACTAAGCAATACAATTCAATTCGGCAGATTTGCTTTGGCAATTTACTTCTTCTTCAAATCGATCAGAGTCCTTGCCCGTGTTCCCCCTATAATCTCAGAGCTGGATTTAGAACTCTTATGCTAAATCATGCTCGAACACTTATATTTATATCTTTATCCAACTTAAATATTCTTCTACTATAAATAGTTAACACTACATATTAAAAACACTCACTACTTATTTTATGATATTATAACACATAACATTGATTCATTATTTTTAATAACAATATATGATACAAATTTATAAATATAAAACCGCACATAGTTGCGGGTCAGAACCTAGTATATAGTATACGCCAAAAAAAATTAATGACATCATGTGTAATCCTGCATAGAAAACATTATGTTAGACATTTTTTTTGGTTGGATTGAATTGGTCGTAGTATTCTATTTAAGTTTAATTATAATTTATTCTTGCTTATTTTTTGTAATCATAGATTTTTGAATAATTATTATGTTATTAGTTTGTTTTTATCCAGAGTTTTTTTATTTGCAAGAATAATAATTATTAAGTTATTACTTTATTTTGAATTTTTTTTTTATCCAAATTTTTTTATTTGTGAGTAATATTGATGGTTGTTTTTAAAGAAAACTTGTAAAAATGATATAATGGTTAATTTCAAACTGTTCTAGTTCTTGACGTCAAAATTATTGTTTTTAAAAATATTATATATATTTATAAGTATTCAACCGCAATATAAATAATTATAACAGTTATATGCTATGTACAATGATGTACATGATAACTATCAGAAACCACAACTGTATTTTTCAACCCATTTCAAAATTAGTAAAGATGACATCACCTCCTTTGACGGACAAACGCTATGATAGATTCTTTCTAATTTTATTTTGGTTGGCTTAATAACTCCGGTCTGTATTATCAATCTTCTAATTTGATTCAAATTTAGAATTTTATTTTAATGAAAAAAGTAAGTAGTCGTTTAAGAAACACACAATCGATTCATACTTCAACAAAACACAACGCATTCACTGTAATCCATTTTACCTCTCATTTGGTAATTTTAATAGCCTGAGCTCTTTATTAATACAATAGTTGATAGTAACGTTTGCTACGATTTGATGTCTATGTTCATCAACATTTTTATACGAAGGTATTTTGTGGATGTATTATTTTTGTAAAGAGTGGTTTTTCACTGGTTCCCTGCAATGGACCATCACAGCCTCTTTTGAAGTCATCCCAACCTTTCACCCACTACAAGAAAACATGTTATATTGTGATCAAAAATTTTTGACCAAAATTTTAGTCAAAATAATTATGACCAAAAATCTATCAATTCTTGACGAATTAAATATTTGGTCACTAAATAATCAAAATATTTTGACAAATCGATATATTATCAAAATATTTTGACCACTTTTTGACGATAATATATATACTACAAGAAAACAACTCAACTTTAACCATGATTATAATCATAAATTGGTCAAAAAACAGTTGCTTTGATTAATTTTTAATCAAAATTGAACGGTTAAAAATCGTTGGTTGAAAATTTATATTGGTCAAAAATTAATAAATAACTGTTTTTTGACCAATTTATGATTATAATCATGGCCAAATTAATTTATTTTCTAGTAGTGACCCAAAGCTGTCTAGCTGCTGTACGCGTCTCTGGTGATGAATGTTTGTTCAGATTCGTCATGACTTTGTTGTGCAATGCCGAGAATACCTTCAAAATCAGAAGTAAAATTGTTTTAAATCATTAGTGTAAGCAGAAGAAGATGCATTTAACGGTCATACCTAGGCCTATGGCTACCGGATGTGAGCTCACTGACTCTAGAAGTTGTTCATGATCAGTTAGCCATTTCCAGAATTAGGGTTTTCCTGCAGAAAGCAAAAGAAATATATATATATATATATATATATATATATTACTAGGGCAAGAAAAAATAAATCTGTTGATCCTACAAATTGATTCCTCTTTAAGGTCACTATGAACATAATCAAGTTTTCAGTTTTCACCATCTGCTCTTAACTTGAAACAAACTTTTTTGAACTTCTCTCAAACTGCAAGTAAAGTTGCTGGTCCTTTTGCCATAATTGGTGGGAGCAAAAGTGGCTAGATCAAACACTGATTGGCTTTACCATTTTGCTGTAAAAATGATGCAAAAATGATTAGTAATACAATTGCGTGAAATACAAAACCAACATTGAAGTCTTATCATTACACACTTAAGTGAAACTATGCACACAAGTTGAAGAAACTTAAGTTACAAATTTTAAAAGTTGGTTACAATTTAAAACAGAGATTATACATTTAAAAAACCAAAAAAATAGAGTTGAAGAAACAGAGGTTACAATTATCAAATTTGACATAGCGATCCGAGCAAACATACATATTCTCTGAACTTGTATTCCTCCTGTTTAAACGATGGAGGAACCTTCCCTTCATTGAAACACTGGTTACACAAACTAAACCTGGCTTTTACTTCTTTTAACTGAGCAAGTGATGATTATCAATGAGCAAATTGGTACCCATGATGGTTTTCTATCGTTTGTCTCCAGCTTCAAAATCGTAGACATGATACCAAATCCCCGTTCTGGATCATCGAAAATGGCTAAAAACTCATTAAATGTAATAGTCATTGAGGGGCCGGCCAGCTGCTTCATCAGCGTGAACTTCTAAGATTTCGCTCTTTCTATATGATTGAATGTAAATAGCTCTCAACAGTTTCATGTATTTGACTGCATCTGCTTTTGTAATCTGAGAGCTTCCTTCATTAACAGGTCTCCATAGAAGCGCACCAAAAGCAACTTGTTTCTCTGAATGTCAACTTCATAAAGGTGCAATCACGGCATAGAACATACCCATATCAACTCTTCCTGACCCCGAATCATCGAGAACTGAAATGATTTTCTCGTTTATCACCTTGATTGCCAAAGATACTAAATATTCCTTTTCCTTTGAATTGCCTGCCATATTTGAGTTATGGTTCTGGAAAGGAAGTGATCAACGAAACAATTTTTGCGTAGGAGGAAAACACAAAACGCAGCCAGAGAGAAGATAAAATAACTGTTGTTGAACGTAGAGGAAAAATGGAGCAGAGGAACGTAGTGTTTCTAGATATTTATGTAAAAAGTAAAAACAAATAAAAATGAATGTGTGGAACTGAACGTGGGTTGGTTTTCGGTTTTACTACTACTTTTTATATTTTAGACAATTATGTTAAAAATAATTTTAAAAATAAAAAAACAAAAGGGTTGAAATGTAATTACAGAATGTGGCTTTTGTTAATAATTTACTAATAGAGGTTGTTTAAAAAAATATGACCTTCATTTTAATAGAAGTAGATTAGGATTCAACCCGTGCTACAGCGCGGGATCATTTTTTAATTTTCTATTGCCTTTTTTTTGTGGTAAAAAAAATTTCATACATAGATAAATTTTACTAATTTGATTATATATAAGTCATTGGATTTTTTATATTAAGAATAATTTGTGATGAAATATATTTTGCAATTTATACAATTGATTTGGATTTTAAAACTATTGAAATTTTTGTTTATTGTTCGATATTTAAACCATATTGTACATTTACGATTTACAATAAAAAGATTGTATACTAGGGGCGGATGTAGCCAAGTGGATTAAGGTAGTGGATTGTGAATTCACCATCGCGGGTTCAATTCCCGTCGTTCGCCCGTTATGTCCGGGACCAAGTTATTATGATTTCTTTTTCCGCCTTTGTATTAAGCTTTTCTATTTTTCTT
>OVAX01000500.1:0-78103 GCA_900406405.1 Lepidium africanum
GACTGATTGGACCGTCCCAGATCAGTCGCTAATTAGCGACTGATCTGTGACTGATACCTTCAGTCGCAGATCAGTCGCAATTAGTCACTAATTAGCGACTGAATTGCGACTAAATTTTTTAGTCACGAATTAGCGACTGATTTCACACTGATTTTTTTTTGTCGCAAATCAGTCTCAAATCAGTCTCACATTTAGCGACTGAATTTTTCAGTCACAATATTCAGTCGCTAAATGTAGTTTTCTTGTAGTGTACATGATCTTCAATCGAAAGCTTGGAAAGTGACAGCACCACAAAAAAATAAGACACTTTATCTGGCAAGTGATATTAGGCCAAGTTGCAGTAAAATCTAATTTGACAAAGTGAGAGATTCAATGTGATACCTGGTATAATAGTTGTGGAGTAGAGGATGATAACATAAATCATGTTCTTTTTGAATGTCCACCCGCGATTCAGACTTGGGCACTCTCTAAAATTCTAGCAGGTTCTCAATTTCATGGGACTTTGGTGTATTCAAATATTGACTATTTATTTTGGAGGATTCCAAAGACCGATGGCTATAGTAGTTTCCCATGGATCCTCTGGTTCATTTGGAATGGTAGGAATGATAAGTCTTTTAAAGCTAAGACTCAAGACCCCCAAGACCTAATTCAAAACGCCGAAGCATAAGCAGAGGCTTGGGAGGCATTGCAACCAGATAAATCCTCAAAAGTCAATGGTCTCAGCGTGTCAATATACTCCCAAGGAGGTACAATCTCTAGACTGATCATGGTGAATCCAGTTTTTTCAGGATATAGATGCATGGTGGACGCCTCTTGGAAGGATTCAGAGCTCTTTACAGGCTTAGGATAGTACTGTTTTCCGTTTGAAGATAGTGGTATTAACATGGGGGTACAATGATTAAGACGAAACTTATCCCTTTATTTGTGGGCTATGACATGTCTTAGCTCCCTTCATTTTCCGGAGGTAGAATTTCTAGTAGACTGTTCGGACCTGGTAAAGATGGTGGAGGACCCATCGGCCTGGCCTGGCTTCCTACCATATATTGCTGATTTCTTCAGACTTAGAAGCTGCTTTAAGGTGGTCTCTTTATTGTTGGTCCCGCGTGGACTGAACTACAAGGCCGATTCTCTAGTTCGCCGTGTTCGAAGTTTATCTAGGAGTATATCTTTGGTGAACAATGTACCGGTCTCTTAGACCAGTTTTTGATTATGTTTTCATCTAGTTAAGTTGACAAAAAAAAAGGATAAACAAAGGGAAAGTGTGATATAGATGTGTGATTCAATTTCAGGGAGTGTGTTGTGTCATGTGAAATTATTGTTAGTGGTTTAGAGGTTAATACATAGATCAGGTTTTGTTGATCTGATAGTTGATTAAATAAAATAAAAGTAAAGTCATTGATTTAATTCATAGATTATTGAAAAATGAAATTCAACCCAAGAGAAAAAATACTTTCCTCTAATAACTTTGGTATTATAGGTTCCACCCCTTCCTCGTTACAAGTAAGATATTAAAAAGAAGATTTAGGAAGAAGTTCTGGGATATAGGTTGGACATTATTATTCTAATTGTTAAAAGAAAATAAAAACACTTTAGTTGGTCTATGTAGGTATATAGGCAACATGTAAACGTCACGTTTTATTCAAGGAAAGAAATTAGAAAGACACTAAAACAAAAGCCCATATAAAAGGAACGAAAGCTGATACATTCAACACAATCATTAGGTTGTGTCTAATCCACAATCAAAGTTTAACTAGTTATTATCATAAAGACCATCTTATTTGGGGCAGGAAGGGACAAATGCGAATGGACCAACGTTGTAAACACCGTAGGTCAGCTTGTTGATGATTGTCGTGGCAAATCCTTTTCCTGGTGTCAAGGCCCCCTTCAGAATAGCGCCCTTAGCTCCATCGTGAAGTGTTGACACTTTGTTGCATTTGGCGTCCGGTGACTTCACGAGGAAAGCTCGGCAACTTTTGATACCATAGCTACTCACCGACTTAGGGGCCAAGAGCATGAAATATCCATTCTCGTCCGTCGTTGTCTCTGTTGTTGATTTTTTCTTGTTCTTGCACAAAAGTCTCACCACCGCACCTGTATTCCCACAAATAAAGAGTGAAACGTTTTTCATTAGTATTCGTCTAGATTTGCTCTATAGTACTAAAAACCCAATACAATAGTTAGCTTATGTTAACCAATAACCTATTAACTAGTCAAATATGAATTTCACAAGGAAACTAGTATATATACTAATGTTTTGTACAAAGGTACCATAGAAGTATACTACTTATTTGAGAGATTTTGACTTGAACAATGTTTCTTTTTAAATGGAGTTTCATAAATCATAAAGGGATATATAAATTAGACCTTTAACGGGTTTAGCGCCTACGAGGTTGTTGACACCAGCGTACTTGCAAGCTTTGCAGTATACCACACCTCGAACGGCAACTAGAGTTCTGTTGTATTTAGGTGGCTGAACCGGTGGGAGAACTGGAGGCTTGATTGGAGCTTTAGCCGGTGGAAGAGTGGGTAGTTTGATAGGAGCTTTGGCCGGTGGTAGAGTTGGTAGTTTGATTGGAGCTTTGGCTGGTGGAAGAGTTGGTAGTTTGATTGGAGCGTTGGCCGGTGGAAGAGTTGGTAGTTTGATTGGAGCTTTGGTCGGTGGGAGAGTTGTTAGTTTGATCGGATTTGATGAACCAGGTTGGTTCACTCCTAAAGTAAAAACAGAGGAAGTGAAGCAGAAAAGTGCTAAGAGAGTTAGAGAAACACTCTTACCAATTAATCCCATCTTTTGTTGTTTTGTTTATGTTTGTGTGTGAGTTAAAGTTGATGTGACTTGGGCGTATTTATAGGAGATTTCAGGTTTCATTATGTTGATGAAATGAAATAAAATATATAATACATATATATATATATATATATGTATATATAATGTTAAAAATATAAAAAGTTTTGGACAACTAATAATACATATCGTAAAATTTTATATTAATGTCATATCTGGCGTAACTTTGACATTTTGATAAATGAATCTGGAAGTTAAAAGAAATACTGGTAGAGATTTTTTTTAAATTATATCCGTTTAATAGTATTAATTTTCATTATTTGTTCTCAGTGTGTAGCAAAAAAATTATTTACTTAGTCCGTAGTTACCGAAACCTCATCAGGGGATCACGTATCAGGTTCAGGATCAATGGTGTTCTCGTCTAAGTTTGTGCTTTATTTACACTCTTTAGAATTTGTAGTTTCATAAACTTTTTCTTATTTAATTTTAGGTCGACCGTTTATTTCCACTTCAAAATTTTGATATAATAACAAATCAATTTATACTAAGATCATCTGTCTAATTTTATCTAAAGTATACATGCAAAACCTAATTGCAACAAAAATTAGATAATAACTATCAAATTTCACACATAATATATGAAATCGGTCTAATTACACAAATTGTTGGATAATTATTGTTTTGTTACAAACCAACAATTGGTTATGATTTTTAACCATTAATTAACCGAACCTAAACCAATTTTAGACCCGACCAAATCTCAAATAGACAACGTTTATCCTAATCCGCTCAAATTCGGTTGTCAATTTGAGGTTTAGTCGGGTTTAGATTCGATTAATGATTTAAGATCGTAACTAATTGTTGGTTTACAACAAAACTATAATTATCCAGCAATTTGTGTAATTAAACCGATTTCGTATGCTACGTGTGGAATTCGATAGTCATTATTTAATTTTGGGTGCAATTAGACCTTGTATATATACTTTAGATAGAATTGGACAAAAAATCTAAGTATAGGTATATCAAAACTTTAGGTGGAAATAGACTATCGCCCTTTACTTTTATGTTTGTTAATTTGTGTTTTCACCAATGAGACTGAGAGGAAGCTTTGTCTACTCGTACCAAGAAGTTTAACAAAGTAAGCTACGACTACGAGAGTGCGTAGTACGAAAATTTATAAGAATATATGTATTCTGGTGAGATAGCTAGAAATATATACAAGATTGAAAAATAATTACATTATCAAAGTATAGACCAAAGTATTAGAGAATTAACTCAATGTTTTACTAAATTATAAATCAGGATTTAAATAGTTCAATTTACAGTGCTAGATTCGAAGTTGAAATCTTTCGCTCTATTTCTCATACATCGATTAAAAAGCAGCACATGTGCACGTCTTGCGATGTATTTGAGAGATTCTGATGTCTCGTAAGGATTTACGTTTTCCAATTAAAAATATTATCTTATACTCTTAAGCTTAGGATTTCACAACGTTGGTGATCATTTACGAATAAACTATCTCTTTGAACTATATTTGGAGCTCTTAGTTTTGAAGTTTTAGTGGAGTAATATATTTTATGTAAAATTACGCATGAACAGTTAAAATATTTTACTAAATCAGTGCATCTTTCAAAGCCAAATTTATCTGTATAGTATGAGTGCATGCATGAGGTTTGTTTTGTAGAAATTTTTTTTTTTTAATCAAAATTTTTCTATTGAAAACGATAAAAGGAAAACAAAAAGGCGAGGGAAGCATCCAGTTGGGTACATAACATGTTTTCATTGATATTTTCATGTTTTGTGGCACATAAGAACATGTGCATGGGAACAGGATGCGTCTGTTGCGGCTTCAAACGAATTACAAAATTAAAGTTCAATTAATACCCACACTTCTTCTGTAAATTTGGTTTTCCACTTCAACGTACATCCTATTCATTATAGTTTAATGAAATTAGCTACCGTTACCTATGTAACTATTCTTAATAAATCACTAAAAGATTTTAAAGTAAAAATGTAAATAGTGTAAAATGTTATGGTCTAGTGGTTATTTTCGTGAGATGGAATCACAATTTTTAACTTGGAGGTTTAATTGAGCTATGTGATACGTGTAAATTCACACATGATCACATGAAATTTTCACAGAAAAAATAAAACTGATTGTATTAAAACCTTAAATGGTGCGGCCAAAAGTGTATAGGTTATAGGATTGGTTATAATATAAGGTGCAAAAATTTTTTTTTTTTTTAAAGCGTAAGGAAAAACACAAAGACAACCTTATAGGGTTCGGGAGACGGGATCTATATATACGCTGAGCCACACCATTACTTCCTCTGTACTTTTATCTGAATATAACAATAAGACTAACATGCAATCATCACAAAATAATTAGGTTTTAAAAAGACTCAACTCACACATGCACACTATACATGTAACACTCCAAGGTTCTTAATTGTTAGGCTCTCTTTGTGGTGAGATTAACACAATATTTTATTAATTAGAATGTGAATAAGATTACAAGAATGAGTTTGGATTCTCGTTAAGAGTGATAAATAAGATGCTCGAAGTCTAAAGTTCTTAGAGAGAAAATGCCGATCAGATCCCCTACTCGGAATCCCAAGTATCTCCTTTTATATACAAGGTGCTTTCGATTCGTATTTCTCTCTGTCGAGGTGGCCATGCTAACATATGATCGTAGCTTGTGGGCCCAAGAGTAGGGAATCATTACCTCGGGGATTATACGCCGAATTATCGGGCTTGTCACATTTAATGTTTCCAGGGCGGCTATCTCTAGGTAATGATTAGGTGAAGTTACATCAGCGCATTAAATCCGCATTAATTGGCCGAGAACTTGTGCTTTTAGACCGACAGTCTTGACGTTGCTTTTTCCTGACGTTATGGCACATGTCGAGGTCGTTTAACGGTTGGGAATGAGTGTTTTATTCTGTCAAGTGCTTAATGGGCCTTTCGAAGCCATATGGGCCGAGTCCGGAATGAGGCTCACCTAAAACAGCAGCTCTCCCAGTTCGTCGTCCTCGCGTATAGAAGAGCAAAAAATGTCATGTCTCGTTTTACCGTCATGGCTTTGACTTCCTTTACATGTGGCGCAATTTGAGTGGCCATCCTTGCGATAAATATTGATGTTTAATGCGCACCCATGGATAATAACTGGCTCATTGGAAAGCTACGTTTTTGCACGGGCGCGTGACTACTTACACGTTTTTCCAAACGATTGGTGCGTAGATTCAATCGTGACTTCGTGTAACTTCTTCAGGAGACGTGTGACATGATTGGTGCCATTTTAACTTGCGTCGGTTCGGTGTCTTCTTCGTGGTCTTAAATTTCTTCTATTCTCCTTCTTCCTTAAAACACTTTAGAATCATCACTAGGTGTTGCTTCTTCTCTCTACTGCTTAATCTTCTCTTTCTTCGTTTTTGTCGCTTGTTCTTCATTTGCGCGTTGGTTAGATTTTAGATAGTTTCTAGGTTTTGTTCGCGAATTTCGGATTTGGTAGCCATTAATTGCGAGTCGAATTCTCGTTCTTCTTTTGTTCATGAGGATGCAGCGAAGCATCCATGGAGACTGAGTCTCCAGTAGCTTTATCTGCGGCCCAGGACGAGGGTTCCGGTGGCCGCGCAGACTGGATCGCGAGTCGCTATGGTTCCGATGCTGCTTCGGTTAGTGGTCATGAACCAGTCACCAGACCCACGCCTAGGCGCCAGTCTTCTGCCTCCGCGTCTGGTTCTGCAAGCCGTCATTCTGCTGGCAGTAGAGGAGTTTCTCGCCCTCTTACTGGTGTTTTAATTAGTTCTGCATCGGCGGCACGTCGTCCATGTGTCCCTATTGATGACGCCATTTGGGCTTTGTCGGACGCGGTGTTAGAAGAAGGGGTTCCTTAGGGAAAATGGGATGATCTTCGCATATGGCTAAGTGGGCTGGCTCATCCGCCATCTACGTGTATTAATGCATCTCTCGAGAAGCTGCGAAGGGACTGCGGATTCCCAAGTTCATTAACTATGATGGCATACAAGCCACATGAGAAGCCGTTGACTCTTCCGAAGTGTTTCATCTGTGTGCACGAAGAAGCGTTCAAACGTTGTATTGATATCCCCCAGCTGCATAACTCGGGTGTTTGGAACGTTGTTGTCGTTATGCTCCTAAGTTGCGCGGCAGGCTTCGACGTCAAGTACTGATTCTTCGAGTACTTGACAAAGATAAATCACCATAAAGATAGAGATGGGACGTTCTCTGTTAGTACGATCTCGGGTTGCAGTTTTGTGACCGAGTTCACCTTGAAACTTCACAAGTATAAGGAGCATTACTTCTATATGAAGTTGAGTCCAGAGTCGATATACGACCCCTGCCACCCATTTATCCGCAGGACGTGGAATCTTGACTATGGTACTACCGAGGATAGTGGTTGATGGTCCTTGCAATGTACTTTTTTTGTTTTTCGTGTAACTAACTTGCTTATTTTTGTTATTTTTGCAGTTGCTTATGATCGTATTCATTCGAAGTCCTTTGACCGCGACCTCGAACTTATTAGAGCACTTCTGCCGTTATCTTGGAATGAGATCGAAGGCCATCTTAAACAAACTTATAAGCCGCTGATCATACGTGGTACGCGCCTTTTTTTATATATATGTGTATCTCTCTTTGTTGTCGTGGTGTAGCTGACAAGGAGAGAATGACAAAACTTCGCCTAACTATGCAAAGGTATAATGTCGAGCTTTGGCCAATGGTCTAGTGGTTGAGGGAGAGTTGGATACTAGTCGCGAGGGTGAAGAGACTACAACATCTGGGCAACAGGTTGCCGTGGGCGAATCTGAACAGGCCCCGGTAACCAAGATGGCTGAGCACCACAATGCTGCTGACATTGTAGATCTGACCGAGGGAGCTGCCCTTGGTGATGATGATGTTACTGCCGAGCACGAGGCACTTGCCGTACTTGAGGAAAAGCTTGACAGGGCGAGCATGCAGACGGGTCGGACGTTGAGGCGACCTAAGATGACCAGGTCGAGCTGGTCAGAAAGAGGAAAGACAAGGGGCCCGAAGAGGCTTCAGATGTCCGAACATCGAAGCGGGCAAGGACCAAGGTGACTCCAAGTTACCAATTTGCCGTAGACATGGCCTGCTCAAGGGACAATCCCCTTTATACGGAGAGGGAGCCGGCGCTGGAACTCTTTACTCAAATAGTTATCTCGTCTCCGCCGCTGCCGAGTGTCGCACACATGTTTTGCAAGGAAAATTATGAGAAGTCCGCATCTCTTTATTTCCAAGTTTACTAATTTTGCTTATGCCGCTTTTATGTTTTCAAGAGGATGACAAGTGTGTTTGCAGTTGGGCGGTGTTTACAATCGCATCACAGCCAACTACGAGCATGCTTTGGGCGTGCAAACTCGGCTGTCGCAGATGGCCTCTGATTTTACCGATATGAAGGCGTTGCCAAGGCGTGTCCGCAACCTTTATGCTGATCTGATGGCCTCGATAAAAAAAGAGTCAGTGATTGAGGTAAAACTCCAAGCAGCTGAGCATGACCGCGGCCAGACGTTGGTGCAGTATGACAAGGAAGTTGGGCGGCATGCCAAGCTCAAGGAGACGATGGAGAGCGAAGTGAAACGATTCTGCCAAGCTCAAGAAGAGCTCGAGGATAAAAAGCGCCATGGACGTGCGCATTTGGACGCAGAACTTGCCGCGCGCTTTGAGAGGATTAGTCGGGTGATCGACGATTTAAATAAGCCCAGGATCCTTTAATGAGGCGGGGCCAGGTAGTGGGCGCGCAAGATGCGGTAAAGAAGATGCTCGAGTCCAGTGTTGCTGTTCCTCAAGCCATTATGGTAAAAGTCAACAAAGATGCGGCCGAGTACAAGCAAAAAGTGGCCGACCACACTATCACTGATCTTCTACCTGGTGATTTAGACATTAGGTCTTTGTGGCCGAGTGCGTCAGGGCCAAGTGCGGTCGCTGCGGCGGAACTTCCAGGTGAGGTGGCGCCTTCTTTGGAGCTTGTGGTGACGGATGTGGTGGAGACAGTGGATGTTAACCCCGCCGAGTAGTTTATCCTTCGGCCTTTCTTGTACTTGTATTATGTTGTGTCTCTTTTTCTTTTTGTAAGAACCCAGCCCAGCTATCTTAATGATGTTTTCTATAATGTTAAGGACTATTTGTTCATTTTTGAGTTGTGAATAAGAACTCAACTTTGTGCGAGTACAAACTCGGCTATGAGGGTGTAAGGGACTTAGCCATTTTTTCCTGAAGTTGCGAGTGAGAACTCAGCTTGTTGCGAGTATGAACTCGGCTTAGTGCTTTACGATTAAGGACTCAGCTTATCGCGAGTATGAACTCGGCCTTGTAGGTGCGAGTAAGAACTCAGCTTTGTGGTTGCGAGTAAGAACTCGGCTTTGTGGTTGCGAGTAAAAACTCAGCTTTGTGGGTGCGAGTAAGAACTCAGCTTATTAGTTGCAAGTAAGAACTCGGCTTTGTGGGTGCGAGTAAGAACTCGGCTTTGTGGTTGCGAGCAAGACCTCGGCTTATTGCGAGTAAGAACTCGGCTTTGTGGGTGTGAGTAGGAACTAGGCTTATTGCGAGTAAGAACCCGGCTTTGTGGGTGTGAGGGACTTAGCCGCTCCCCTCCTTTTTATTTTGTCAAAGAGTTCCTATCTCATTGAGACTGTCGAACATACCTTATCTATATTTTAGTAAGCGAGCTCATCGTGTACATGAGTACGGCGTCGTTAGGGTTTGTGTTCTTCTTTTTCTGTGGCGAGGAAGGAGGCGAGATGTTACTCAGCATTCATCCATTATCTCCTTTGAGTTTTGCGTAACAGAGTCTAGTAGAGGCTGTCGTACGCTAAGGCTACTCCCTCGGCGATCTCCTTGTACTAGTTCGTCGTGGGCGAGGACGTGGATTATTGGATGAGGTCGAGCTAGCTAATGC
This sequence comes from Lepidium africanum, assembly GCA_900406405.1. NCBI lineage: Eukaryota > Viridiplantae > Streptophyta > Magnoliopsida > Brassicales > Brassicaceae > Lepidium > Lepidium africanum. The sequence goes on from OVAX01000500.1 coordinate 9,717, forward strand.
ACTCATAAGTTTGTGTTATCCCTGGTTAGGTCCTTCTCTCCGACAACATAGCTCGGACTAGAGATTTCTGATGGGGATCGGAATTCTTCATGAGTGCGTGGCTAGCGGATTTCCCTTACCACTTTGCTGGCATGGGTATTCGGAGCATCGAGCTCGTTGCCGAGCGCACAATCTTACGGTGCTACGCTCCAGTGTTTCGCTCACCAAGAAAGGTGTTTTGGTGGGTGGTGGGTAAGTTTGTTAAATGAGAGTTCAGACTCTCTTAAGTTATATAAATGAGAGTTCGGCGTTCTTTGGTGGTAGTCGGTAAGTGGCGGAGTGGCTTTGCTTCGAACCTGTCGGGAGGTCTAGTCTTTTGTTTTCCTATCCGGAAACTCGTCATATCTTGTACGTGCTTGTCATTTTCTTTTCTTCTCTTTTCGATTTATGAAGACCTATTTATAGTTTTTGAGTGGGAGAGATACTGTCGTGCACTATTCCTTCTTTCCACGTGGTATTTTCTCCGTGGTAGGGCTAAGTAGTCACTTCCTGTACTGCTTATTTTGAGTAGTCACATCCATCACTTTTTGTTTGAGGGGTGGAGTAGTCACCTCCAACAGTGTCATTGTCTTGCCAGCGATGCGCTAGAAAAGAACTTATATTGGTAGTTCTTCCCGAAGGCTGCCTACGTACCCCGTGGGGATCAAGCCAGACGTAGTTTGATTATTTTACATTTTCCTTAGCCGACGATGAAGAGAGTCTCTGGTCTTTTAGCGCCATGCCAAACTCAGTAATGGTAGCGCTTGAGGTTCATTGAGTTCAGCTTCTTGGGATCATTTCGCCTTACTTAATTGCTAGCTCGAATACACCGGGGCAGACCACCTTGCATATTATGTATGGTCCCTCCCAATTTGCGCCGAGCTTTCTGGTGTTGAGTTCGGCCATATTTTTGAAGACTTTTCTCATGATAAGGTCTCCTTCCCTGAAATGTCTCCCTTTGACCTTTGTGTTGTAATATTTGGCCACGTTCTATTGATATCTCCGTACGCGCAGGCAGGATAGTTCCCTATGTTCTTCGAGGTTGTCTAGACTTCCGACGAGCGTTTCCGTCAAGTGAGGCGTTTAGCCAGCGAAGGCTAGGGAGAATGGTGTTCGTCATGTAGATATGTGCGGCGTTGTCTGGTGTGACCAAAGAACCCTTTCGAGCTCGTCCGCCCAGTTTCTTTTCTTATCATCAAGCCACTTTTTGAGGCCGTTGATGATTTTTTTGTTTGTTGCCTCGGCTTGTCCGTTACCTTGAGATTATCTCAGGGTAAACCTGATCAAGCATATTCTCCATCTTGCGCAGAATGCATTGAACGTTGTCGAGATAAAGTGGCTGCCGTTGTCTATGATGATATCATAGGGAAGCCCGTGATGGCAAAAGATGTTCTTCCATATGAACCTCTTCACGTCGATGTCTTTGATTATTGCTTACAACTCAGCTTCGACCCACTTGGTCAAATAGTCTGTCATAACGAAAAGGAAATATTTTTCCCGTGAAAATGGGAATGGCCCGACTATATCAATTTCCAATCGCATAAATCGGTACGCCATAGCGCCATTTGTGAGATCCTCAGTCGGGGCACGGATGAGAGGAGCATGTCGCTGGCATTGCTCGCACTTTGGAGCGTGAGCGTCACACTCATTTTGACCTTATGAGCCAGAGACCGTCCGCGAGAGTGGTTTCTGCACGACTCGTCATGGATCTATGTAAGGACCTCCCGTATTTCATTGATGGCTATGGAGTTGAGCAGGACTTTGTTGGTTGAGTGCCAAAATAGGTATTCGTCCATTTGTAAGTAGCGTGAAGCTCTTGCTCGTAGCCGTCTTTTCACCCATCTTTTGGTTGGGACCATTCCGTCTGCTATATACAGGAGGATTTCGTTCCTCCAGTCCTTTATTTCGTCTACTCTACTTGGTCTCTCCATGCTCTCGTGCGGTATAATGTCTGCACGGATTGCCACACATGAGGTGACAACGCGTTTGCCTTTCTCCAAGTTGATGCTCGGAAAGGCAATGCTTCCGACCGGTATAATCCGGCGTTGGGTTGAGTCTGTAGTAGATGCTAGTGCAGCAAGTGCATCTGCTAACGAGTTGTCACTTCGTGGGATTTTGGTTAGGGAGAATTGTCTGAATTCGTTTGCGAGCTCCTCCATGACCTTTGAATAGGCGACTAGTTGCGAATCTATGTAAGTGTTGAGGGAATTTGCTCTTAGGGTCTTGGCAAGGTGTAATCCAGTGAAGAGTGCCTCGTATTCGGCTTTGTTGTTAGATGACGGGAACGCCAACCTCAATGATTATTCTAATATTTCCTTGTTAAGCGATTCGAGCCGTACACCGACACCTGACCCGTGCCTCGAACTCGATCCGTCAATGTGCAATGATAACGCGTTCTCTGGTTCTGAGTCTGGCTGAATCAGCTCAGGTGATAACCTAATTAGGAAGTCGGCCAATACTTGGGATTTTGCCGACGTTCTATCCCTGTACTCTATATATGGTACTCGCTGAGTTCGACCGCCCACTTGGCGAGGTGATCTAACTGACTTGGACTATGCATGATGGTGCACAGTGGGTGATTTGATAATACTAATATGGTGTGTGACAAGTATGGTCTTAGCTTTCGTGCATACAGCCAAAGCTAGTTTTTCGATCGCTTAGTATCTTGACTCTGCCCCGTCCAAAGCTTTACTCGTGTAGAAAATGGGCTTTTGCTCACTGCGGTCCTCTTTGACGAGCATACTCCTTACTGATGAGCCGAATACAGTGATGTGTAGGTAGAGCGCTTCTCCTTCTTTCGATTTAGCCAATATCGAGGGCATTGATATTTACGTCTTAAGCTGTATGAACGCGTCCTCGCACTTATCATCCTATACAAAATTTTTGTTGTCGCGGAGTAGCTGGTAGAATGGGAGACACTTATCTGTCGGGCGTGAAATGAAGCAATTGAGGACGTCTATCCTCCCTGTTAGCCGTTGAACCTCGCGGGAACTTTTGGGAGAGGGCAGGTCGAGCACCGTGGAGATTTGCCTGGGGTTTTCCTCAATACCACGTTTTGTGCCAATGTACCCCAAAAACTCTTATGATGTCAACCCGAATGTGCATTTAGCCGGGTTAAGCTTTATCCCATATTCGTTCAGGATTTGGAAGCATTCCCTGAGGTGTGTGACATTATCATTCGCGTACAAGGACTTGACGAGTATGTTATCTATATATACTTCCATCATTTTTCTGAGCTGTCCCGCAAACATTTTGTTCACAAAGCGCTGAGAAGTTACCCCGACGTTCTTGAAGCTGAATGGCATCACCTTATAATAGTACATTCCTCTGGCTGTGATGAAGGCGGTCTTTTCCTGATCTGCATAGCTCATCTGGATTTGGTTATAGCCAGAGAATGCGTCCATAAATAAAAAGAGCTCGTTCTCGGTAGTGGCCTCGAACATCTTATCTATGTGCGCCAGCAGGTAGCTGTCTTTTGGACACGCCTTGTTAAGGTCAGTGAAATCAGCATATACTCACCACTTGCCGGATTTCTTTTTACCACGACGGGGTTTACCTGCCACTCCAAATATTTCACTTCGGTAACCGACCCAACCTTTAGAAGTCGATCCACCTCGTCGTTCACCGCCTATGTTCTCTCCAGGCCGAGCTTTCTTCATTTTTATTTGACCGGGCAAACGGTGGAGTCTACACTAAGCTTGTGGCACGTGATCTTTGGGTCGATGCCTGTTATGTTGGCCATACTCCAAGCGAATGTGGAGATGTTGGCTTCGAGGAATTTTACTAGCTCCTCACGGATCATTAGGCTTAACTCTGCACCTATAGATGTAGGACAGAGTTGGGAACTTGACGCATTGGTGGTACGTCAAAGGAACCGCTTTCATCATATGGATCCACGGTGTGCCGAGGATTACGTTGTAAATTGTTAGGGCGTCCATGATGTGAAAACGTACCCAACACGTCATCTCGGCTAAGAACACTGAGAGTTTTACCGTTCCAACCATGTACAAGGTCTTTCCATTAAAACCGGTGAGAGAGTAGCGAGATGTCTTCATCGCGAAGTCCTTTAGGTCCATTTTGTCCAAGGCTTCCTTGAATATCAAGTCGACCGAGCTTCCAGTATCTATCAGAATTCGGGCGATCTCGTAGTCAGCAACCACCAAAGGGTCGTTGTGGGGTTGATCGAGTCCGTCCGCGTCTTCTTCGGTAAAGAAGATGTCACTGCTCTCCTGGTCGTGATGCGAGGTAGAGCCCTTAATGATTATGACACATTGGTCTGCCTCGACTCCCTCGATAGGTGGGTAACCCATAGCCTCTGCTTTCCGCTTATGGTTCTTGATGGACCTGATGAAATCATTGCACGTCATTAATCCTCCCATGATCATCTTAACCCTTCCCTTTGTCGGGGGTAGCTCGTCGTTCCCACTACGTGCTCTCTTCGTCAGACCTGGAAGGGCAGGAGTAGCTTATTCGCGCTTTATTTGTAGCACGGCTTGTGTCTTGGAGACGTCGATGATTTCTATGGGGATGGATGTGTTCCTTGGTCGTGTTGAGGCCACCGCCGCAGTGGCCACTGCTTCCTTGGAGCTCGGGACCGTGCCCTACTGCAATTTCTTAAGCAAGAAGGCTTTTAAGTTTCTGCACTTTTCCATGGAGTGCATCGTGCTTTGGTGTAACTCATAATACACTGCCTCCTCTGCTGACTCCCAGGGCAGTGTCAATTGTTGTTCCATCGTCTTGGCCTTCAACTCGATGGTACAATCGCAGTCGGTTTCGAATCTTCTTCCTCTTCTGCGATCATGAATGCAGTTTGTTTCTTGCGGTTCTCTTTGTTCATGTGCTGCCGAGGTTCCGCGTATTTTTCTGCCTATGCATTATTAGGGTTCCAGGGTATGGCCCTTCCGCTAACACGGCGTACCTTCGTGCGCTTACTGCTTTTTCTTCCTCGTCTCCGCGTGCATAAGCACACGATGCATTACGTCTTCAAGGGATATCGGCTTACACGTTTTTAGATCCCTCTTAACGAACTCACCCTCATGCCAGATTGTGGTTCTCAGCAGCTTGGTCGCGCTTTCATCCGCTATTGATACTCCGACAGCTGCGCCCCAAAACCTATCGAGGAAGGCACAGAGTGGTTCATCCAGCCCTTGCTGGATGGCTTGTAAGTCAGCGATAGAGGTGTTTTGTCTAATGTACATCAAGTAATGCTTTAGGAATGTGTCGATCAGCTGATCGAAGTTATCGATTGAGTACGATTTGAGCTTGGCGAACCATCCCAAGGCGTTTATGTCCAAGCGTTCGACGAATAACGGGGACAATCTGGCATTTTAATCTTCACAGGAGAATCGTGTCTTTCTTGTAGCTATACTGAACGATGTGAGGAAATTTCTTGGGTATGTCCTTCTCTCTTACGTCGGGCATCTAATTTTAGTGTCGATACTGACGGGTGTTCGGGAGAGGTGTCTTGTGAACGGTGTGTTTCGCGTCTAGGCTCGAACAAGATCAAGCTCCGGGCCCGAGCTGGTGGCTTGGTGCAACCTTGACGACCAACCACCTACGGTCTTTTCTATGGCCTCGACTCTCCTTTCTTCTTGCACCTGCAGCTCTGCGACGCTTTCTGAGTCTCTCGACGTCGATTGGGTTACCAGTACGACTTGAGGCGTGGGCGAGTCGTCGAACAGGACCCGATTTAACCTAGTAGGTGTGTTAATGGTCTGAAATCTGGCTATTTATTCCTGGCAAGTAGACTGAGCGGCGGCTAGCATCTCCAGGCGTGCTGAGGTTTCTTTGTCTATTTGCTCCATTCGATCAAGGATTAGTTGCAGTGGGTGGGGTCTGCTTGTCGTAGGGTTGGGGACGTGCGCTGTTGGACGTGGATCCTCTTGGGCAGGTTGGGTGGGAAGACTTGTTACTTCAGCGATGGCAGGTGTTTTTCCCAGTGTAACGCCTTTTTGCTATGGCGTCATCGACAAGTTCGTTGTTGGAATCACCAGAGGTTTGGTTTGACTTCCCATTTCGACTTGAGAGGTTCGGTTGATAGTGTTTGCCATTTGAGTAGAGAGTAATCCTTGTCCCCACAGACGGCGCCAACTGTTTGTGGTGGGATTAACACAATGTTTTACTAACTACAATGTGAATAAGATTACAATAATGGGTTTGGATTCTCGTTAAGAGTGACAAATAAGATGCTCGAAGTCTAAAGTTCTTAGAGAGAAAATGATGATCAGGTCCCCTGCTCGGCATCCCAAGTGTCTCCTTTTATAGACAAGGTGCTTTCGATTCGTATTTCTCTCTGTCGAGGTGCCCATGCTGACATGTGATTGTAGCCTGTGGGTCCGAGAGTAAGGAATCATTACCTCGGGGATTATACGCCGAATTATCGGGCTTGTCACATTTAATGTTTCCAGGGCAGCTATGCCTAGGTAATGATTAGGTGAAGTTACATNTCCAGGGCAGCTATGCCTAGGTAATGATTAGGTGAAGTTACATCAGCGCATTAATTGGCTAAGGACGTGTATAAGGACTTGTGCCTTTAGACCGACTGTTTTGACGTTGCTTTGTCCTAACGTTATGGCACATGCCGTTGTTTAACGGTTGAGAATGAGTGCTTTATTCTGTCAAATGCTTAATGGGCTTTTCGAAACCATATGGACCAAGTCCAGAATGAGGTCCACCTCCAACAGGCTCTAGATCTGCTTAATGTCTAAACGCAGAATAGTTGACTAGTCTTTGTTTTACATTATCCATATCAATATGAAAAGTCCCAGTCATATATACATATTTTACCAAATATAATAATTGTTGAATCATGGTTTAACATTGTTTTGATGTTACTATTAATTAGTGATCATGCTGACGTTATCTACGTACTTAACAAATGCTAATTAATTATGTTAGCCATTATAATTTGAAAGAAATAAGAAAAGAAAATAACAACAACAAAAATTGAAAATACTGAGAGTACGTTAATCAGTAATCAGCTACGACCCCTATGTTATATGATTATACAAGTAAGCAAGCAGAGCACAAACGTCACAGAATTTGAAATGTAAAGTTTAAGTTATACAAGAGAGCATATAATCTCCCGCACTACTGATTTCGTTTCATCTATTATTAAGTCCTCTGCAACAATTGACCCAACAGAACAAAATAAGGCCCAAAATAAGCCCACTCAGGTCCAACGGTATTCTTCTCATCACGCCAAAAGTAGAGTCTGTTACTGACGAAGGATGCTCGTACAATCTCAGACTGGAAAATCAAGACCAACACTGCTTTTTCTATCTTAAGCCACTTGTGCGTGGACTAGGGTTTTACAATCTCTGCATATATATATGCTTCTTATGCTTTTCTTAATTTTGCCTTCATCCTTCCATAATCGTCTCTCTTACTCTCTCAGATTATCGAGAAATTCGTGCTGATTATACGGATCTTAATATTTGCTGGAGAATGTTATGCTAGTTGCGGTCTTTTTATTCTACAGGAGTGTTTCTTCTTATTGTTGTCGTTGGAATGTTGCAGTGTGTTGTCCACTGAGTTGAAAAAGATTGCCGAGTTGAAGTCAACGTTTGAGAAAGAAAGGTAGGCTATGTTGGTGAAGATGGATGTATGATCTTCCATGCTTTTGTGAATGTTGGTTTATGTGATAAGATCTGAATGGAAGCGTGCTCATAATTTATGTCCTTGACTTACAGACTGCAAGACAAAACTTTGCTCAAGTAATTTTAAAGAGCTCAAAGAATGTGTGAACAAACATCCTAAGATTGATATTTAACTTCATCTAGTCTTTAAAACTGTACAAGGAGCTGACCGGATACATATTTGCAGTGTGGTTTTGTCTTGAAGGATGAAACTGCCAAGTTTGAGGAGCTACAGGATTTAGAAGGTACTCTTTCTATTGCCCTTTGGTTTTTGTCACATCTCACTCTTAAGATTCTCTATGTGTGTCACGAGCTCAGGTAATTGTTACTTGATTATTTACTAATGTGTTATTGCAGGTCATCAACAGAGCACATGAGGAATTAGTCTTTATTAGGATTGTTTACCATATAAAGTGGAGTCTGTTGCATTTTACAATGGGTCTAGAAATTAGAAGGGAAAATTAGAATAGGAACGTGTCTGTATTCGGAGGGCCATGCTTCGTCACAAACCTGTGCAGACTTGTAAACTTGTACCAGCGGGTTCGCCCAATTACGGTGGTCGGAGCTCAACATAATGTTGATGAATATATGTTTGTGATTGGCAGACATTATTTCCATGGTTGAGGACATGGAGAGGTTAAGTATACAATATGAGCAACAATGTAAGCCAACAAACCCCTTATGAGACCATAGATGTATACCTCAAACGCTAGGCTCATGGCCTATGGAACAGAGCCTAATTTTTTGTAAGATTCAGAACTCTGAGTAACAAATCATCACAACACCATAGCTGCACAATGCTAAATAGTTTTAATACCAAAATCTTACCAACTGGGACATTATTACTGTTTCTCGAGATAGGCTATTCATATTAGGCCTTTGTGTTATTATACAAAGCCCATGTTGAATTGTCAATTGAAGGCCTAATGGCTGAGTCGGTCGGTGACAAGTTCTTTCACGTTACCTATTGAACAGTCCCAGTTACATTTTCATATTTTACCGTTTTAACTTATAAGCCAAATTTTTACTCTTCAACTCATGAACAAAATCTTCTTATTGTTGAAGTTGAATAACACTGTTTTGATTTTGAACGATAATAAAACAAAAAAATTGAAAATACTGAGAGTACGGTGAATCACTGATCAGCTACGACGCCTTCCTCAGTATGTAATGTGACTATATAAGTAAGCAAGCAGACCACAAACATAACAGAATTTCAAATTTCAAATTTAAGTTTTACGAGAGAGCAGATCATCTCCCGCACTACTTATTTCGTTTTATCGTCTCTCTCATTCTCTCATTTTCGTCTGCAATGTCGTCTACCAGAAGAGCCACTAAGCGAGCTCGGCCAGAGCCGCCGCAATCGCTTAAGAAGCCAACACCGAGCACAAAACTCCAGGACGATTTGGACCTCGATGTTTCTAGGTCCGTTTGGTTTTCTTACTTCTTCGTCTGATTTTCCTTCTTTGTTTCTTCTGATTTTGGCTGACTGTGCTCGCCATTGTGTTTCCGTGTGGATCGTGAAGCGATCTCAAAGGAATCATGTCAGCATTGCAGCAAATCCGGGAGAAAGCGAACGAGGATGGCCGGAAGAAAAAGGAAGAAAGCATCTCCAGGTGATTTATCTTTCCGTTACGTATTTCTCTCCGGTTAACTGACGGAACAAAGTTTGATAACACCGCTTTAGATTATTGAGAAATTCGTGTTGATCATATGGATCTTAATATTTGCTCGAGAATATTATGCTAGTTGCGGTTGTTTCATTCTACTAATTGTTGTCGTTGGTATATGAATTAGTCTGGATCTTGTACCACAAACAAAATAACAACTAGATTTCGCGAGATGATGCTAAGATTTTCTATCATTTTAGCATTTGAATACAGTTTATCTTGTGAGCTAATGGTAGTGGTATGCTCTTGTGTTGCTTAAATAAGACATTCAAGGATTGCGGGCAGTTACCTGCAGAATCAGTTTTATGCCCAAAAGATGAAGAAAACGTCATGGTTCTAATGCTCTCTAAGAATGATTAATTTGAAAGATGAATCTTTCTTTATTCCTTGTGTATCTCTCTTGCAGTGTTTCCACTGAGTTGAAGTCAAAGATTGACGAGTTGAAGTCAAAACTTGAGAAAGANTGCTTTTATGAATGTTGGTTTATATGATAAGATCTGATGGAAGCGTGCTGATAGTTTCCGTCCTTGACTTACGAACTGCAGACAAAACTTTGCTAAAGCACTCTCAAAGAGCTCAAAGGAGGTGTGAACAAACATCCCAAGATTGATATTTAACTTGATCTTTAAAACTGTACAAGGAGCTGACCAGATACATATTTGCAGTGTGAAAATGTCTTGAAAGATGAAGCTGCCAAGTTTGAGGAGCTTCAGAATAAATTCATGAAAGACAAAGCTGATCATCTACAGGGTTTGAAAGGTACTCTTTCTATTGCCCTTTGGTTTTGTCACATCTCACTCTTAGGATCAATAATGTTGATGAATATGTGTTTGTAATTGGCAGACACTATATCCAAGTTTGAGGAGGACAAGGAGAGGTTGTATATGCGATATGAGCAACTAAGTAAGTCAACAATCCCCTTATGAGACCACTGTTATGAGATGACAATATGTACTCACTTCCACCTATATAATAACTTACAGGGAAGAAGGAGAAGACAATGATATCGGAACAGGAGAGGTTCTGCACAGAAAAGCTTGCTCAGCTGGAAGAATCCTTGAAGAAAAAGAAACGGGTATATGGCCTTACATATATATAATATACATATTTCTCTTTTCTATTGTTATATGACAGGATGTGAATTCTCTGGGTGTAGGATGACAAAACATTCAGCATATTGAGGAAAACTCTCGGCTCTTTTCTGGAGAATGAAGCCTCTGATGAGGACTTTCCACCTGATGAGTGAAAGAATAACGTCTCTTTGTTTGACACTAAAAGTAAAAAACCTTATCCCTAGGAGGTCTTCCTCCACTAGCAGGTTTTTTTGGAAAACTCCACTTTTACTTTGATCATCCGGTTTCGTTATGTTTTCTTTCCCAACAGAAAACACTTTTTCTCTTCATGTTGTGTCTCAAGACTTTGAACGTTATAAACATTACCTTTTTATTGTCTTCTATGTTAATTTGAAATGAAAGCTTAGTTGCACTTTAGCAAGACACACCACAAGGTAAGCTAACATCCACATCTCAGTGGGTTTGCAGCAAGACCACATTGCTTTATATATTTTTATCAGTTCCATAAACAATCAGGCATTACATGCATCTCAAATAGCAGATATGACATATTTGATATTCTTATTGCCTAGTCATTACAACCATAGCTAGAGCATTCTCTGATAGATCCAGTTCTTGTGAACTTTTGTGGAAGAAGAAGAAAGGATTTACCATTCAAAACAAACATATTTTTTCATGAATTACAACACGCCTCTCAATTTTACAAGAATCTCTATTCAACATTGCAAAGAAAAGAAAAGAGGGTGAAGACAGTTAAAGGGAAGATGCTTTTTCACTTCCAGAGTTCTTCCATTGGGATTCCACGCTCTTGAGCAACATCCCGGAACTGTCTCATCTGTTGCACTGCTGCAAGAGTAGCTCTCGCGTTGTTGAGAGCATTGTTGCTTCCGAGCTGTTTCCCCAATGCATTTTCAACTCCTGCCATCTCTAGCACAATCCTAACCGCTCCTCCAGCAATCACACCAGTACCTGGTGAAGCTGGTCTAAGCATCACCTTCGCTGCTCCATAATCACCTTCTGATCTATAAACACAATCCCAATAGCTTTAAACCAAACTATCGCTCAAACACTAGGCTCATGCCCTATGAAACAGAGTCTTCAATTTCATAAGATCAGAATTCTGAGTAACAAGTCCCATAACACCAAATCTTAAACCAAACAAATCATCACAACCATGACTGCACAATGCTAAGAAATCTAACTCCCAAATTCTTACTTCATTGACCAATTGAGACATTCTTATCATCCAGAACTGATTCTTCTAACTAACAGGGCATATTACACAAACATCAAAGTCAAGATTCTTTTACCTGTGGGGGAAAGTGAGATACTTAGTCATGGGAACTTGAACAATGTTTCTCCTAGCATCAATGGCAGATTTCTGAACAGCAGCAACAACTTCTTTAGCCTTAGCACAACCAACACCAACATTGCCTTGTTTATCACCAACAACAACAATAGCTCTAAACTTCAATTGCTTTCCTCCTTTAACAACCTTAGTCACTCTCCTAACTTGAACAACTCTCTCTTCGAACCCATCTCTAATCTTATCTTTCTTTGGCTTCCCACCAACACCTCCACTACTCTTCTTAAGCTTTGAATCCATCACATAGATGTCTTTCCCAAGCATACTCTCACCACTATAAGCAGGACCGTATAGCTCCTCATATGCCGTCGCGATCTCTTCCTCTGTCTCGTCGGTTCCTTCGTCGAAATACGGCGGAGCGACGAAACCTTCTGGAGCAACCGGAGGGTCGAAGACTACATTTGCGGTTATCTCTGGAGTTTCGTCCTCAAAGAAGAAAGTTTCAATTTCGTTTGATGCTTTGACGAGAGTGAGAGCTGCGGAGCGACGATTGACCAAAGGGAAGGAGACAATGGGTTTCGTAGAAGAGGAGATGAGAGAAGAGGTTCCGTTTTGGAGAGAGAGATAAGAGAGTGAAGAGAGAGCCGAAGCTGTCGCCATTGGAATGGTGGAGATTTTCGAGATGAGAGGAAGTGAGAATGGAGCAAGAAGGCTAAGGCTTATCCAGCAGCAGATTGAAAGAGAAACTCTGGTGGGGAGATTAAAAGTTAATAGTTTCCTTTTTCTTTTTACAAATTGGTCACTATATATTTTCATAACTACCATTTGAACCCGAAAAACTTATTTTTACAAAATAACCCCAAGTCTTGAATAGATGGAGATTTTCATTTGGCCTTTTCTGAATTTAGAATAAAAGGTGAATTACCTGAAGCAGACCATTTACATCATCTTCCAAGCAATTACCTAGTTTAGTTCAATGTAAAATGTTGTTAGTTAAAGAACACTCTTAAGGTTTGTTAACTTAAGAGTACGCTCATCACTTTTTGATGTAGTAAGGTTTACTCCTAGAGAACTAGGTCCAGTCTAGTAATCAACATAAGGAAAGTAGAACACATCAGATTGATAATCAATAAAATTAGAAGCAGGTTTTTATCTATTGATTATGTAAGACAAATTATGAGTAGAATATATATATGTCACTCACTATCATACTTCATAATTTCAATATAATTATCATAGTTTCTATATAATTACGGACGGACCGTGACATAAACTATGGCTTAGGGTTCTTGTATATTAGATCATATAAATTTATAGATTTTTATAGTAATTAGAATCCAAAATTTTTAGAGTACATAAATTTTAGTTATTAAGGTCCAAAAACTTAAAAGTCTATTGGTGTTTTTAGTAAGTAAAACTAAAAATCTCTCTTTACGTTTATATTTTTCTGAATTTGAGAATTTTAGTGTTAGTTAGTGTTTGATTATACAACTTTATCGTTTTACTTTGTAGAAATCTTTTTTTTTCTAAAATTAATGAATATTTGTTTTTGCTATTATTAGAGAATATATGATAGAAAACAAAATTTTAATTTTGAGTAGGGTATTCGGTAACATCATACGTTTAGTAAAAGATTTGTTCAAGCAAATCTTAAGCTATTTAGATAGTAGTTTAGATATTAGCTATTATTATTTTATGATTTCGATTGGTATAAGATTAATTATGCAATTAAATAAACAGAAATACTATAAATATCTAAATAGTTCCCTTACAGATAGTTAAGTTAGCAGAAACAACTACACATATGAATGGTGCCAATCACAGATTGGAACAGAGATGAGAGAGGTTGTGATATCGGCTTCTTAGTAGAAAGAGGTCTCTAGACCTTAGACAATAATTTCTGTAAAAATTACAGTGTATAAGCAGTGCCGTGCCTAAAGTTAAAAAGGTTTAAAGTGGACTTTAGTAAAAAAGGTTTTTTATAATATAAATATAATATAATTAAAAAGAAGTTATATTGATAAATCAAAACAAAATTTAAAAAAATGTTGAGGACGTGTGGTTCTGTAATAGTAGCCATTTTAACTTTCCTCAGATATCAGAGTTTGATTCCTCCCCGATGCATAGGAAAGAAAAATGAGGGATTTTAGAATATAGGTTTTAGTTATGGATCGGACATTGTCGATCCAATTATAAGAGTAAGGTTAAAAAACAAACTTTAAAAAAACAAACGACTAAAACATAATTTTTCTTCATTCTGTTTCAATACTCTTTCACCAAATTCTCATAATCTAAATTTCTAACTAGGTCTCTTTCTATAGATATGATAGTTAAACCATTTAGTCTTTCTTGTGACATAGTTGATCGCAAATAAAAATTTATCAATTTTAGTTTTGAAAAACTTCTTTCAGTTGAAGCAACCAAAACTGGAATCGTCAACAAAATCTGATAAGCAATCCACGAGTTTGGATAACAATCTTCCATTCCTTTCAAGTAGTTCAACACTTCAACGGGTTTCTTGCATTCCTCTGGCAAAACATCTTTCAGAACTATTAGTTCAAAATACAACTCATCCCCTATAACATCTGAGTGATTTCCATGTTTTAAAAATATTTTAAGATTGGTACAAGATGTCTTCAAACTATCATCAAGATTCAAAACTTGGCATTACAACTAAACTAAAAGATCTTTACCATTTTGCTACCTTAAATTTTTGGTAGTAAGGGGCCCCAAAAATTTATATATTTTAGGGGCAAATATCTTTTTTTTGTTAATAGGCACACCTCTGTGTATATGGCTCATAGAAAGATTATGAATACTTCTCTAAACTTTTATTATATGATATTATTTCTTAGATTGCAAAGAAGGATTATGTATAAGAACTAGAGGAATAAAACGAAGTATATAGTGTTTCATTCTATAATTGAACTTGTATTACGGGGCATAAGTTTTATGATCTCCCTATAGATGACAAAGGTATATGGCCCCATAGATTCTGAAGATTATGTCTAGTTTGGAGACTAGCTAGTTTTCTTTTCTTACTTAGAAAATTTGGTGAGACTAAATAATTTATTATATTTTATTCTATCTTTATTTGATTCCCAGATCGTTGAATTATTAAGTATATTTTCTCGATCATAATATTAGAGATTTAGTTAGTATAGATCGTAATGTTAGAGGTTTAGTTATTATTTATCTTTGTAAACTATGTTTCACCTGAATACATTGTATCCGATTCTATGTTAGTGAAATATATAATTGACAAAAAAATGTCTTTATAAATATTTCTATCTATTTTTGAAAACAGTCTTAAATAAAAATTTATTCAAAAAACGCCACAAGTTATATAACAATTCATTCAAAAATGTTTGGGTCGACGATCTATTTACACCCTAAAGTTTGAATATAACAACTGATCCACCTATTTTTGAGACGTCTGTTTAATTGCACGCAAAGTTATTTTAAGAAATCTAATTGCACATAAAGTATACTAGTTACAATCTCATTGAACCTAAAGCATACATATTCTGTCTAATTAAACAAATCACTCGTTAGTTGTTAGCCAACTGTTGGGTTATGGTCTTAACCCAATACTTAACCAATTGTAAACCAATTTAAGACCCGATTCTTCTCTTCAATAACGACTAATTTCCTCTGTTATGTGTCTTTGATGGAGTCGGTGCTGTTCAGACTTGAAACATTGTAAAATCACCAAATCAAACAAATTATAAGTGTAAAAAACAAAATCAAATCTTACACTGAGAAACATTCAACCACAATCTTCGGATTTTGATGAGAAGAGTGATGATAACATGATTACCCTTCAATGCATTGAAGCCCTTGACAAACCCAAAGCCAAACTCCAAACAAAAGAGCACAAATACAGAGATCAAACATCAAAACAACCCACACATGTTTCTTCCATATTTTTCTTGCCTTTTGTCTATGATGATCATGAATTACCTGTTTCTTAATCCCTTGCCTCCTCCTCTATCTATCTTCTTCTCACTCCAATTACCTTCACTTTTTGTCTCAGTATGTGATCTCTTCTTAGTCTTCAACACCCTTAATAGTTTTCCCAGAAGTGGCATCAATGCACTACCTTTTCGTCCTCTCGATGAATTCATGCTCGGAGTCGGACTATTGCTAATCTCCCTCGATATGCTCCTCAAAGATCCAACAAAATCTACATCCAATTTGAAATCTTTATTGTTATCACTTCCACCACCAATGATTTCAGCAAAAACTGGATCGAGCTTTGATTGGAGACAGTGTTGGATCAGGTAACCAACGAATCCGCCATAGATTTGCCTTCCACTAGAGACTCATTGACTGATTTCAATCGACTGAAAAGGTAGAGAAATTCCGATTTCGCCATGAGCTCATCTAAAATCGCGAAATACGAAAACAATTCGTCGATAATCAAAGCGTAAGTCCTCTATTGGACTGTATGAGTGATCATTAAATGATGAGGAGGTACGTTTTCAATGAATTTCAGAGCTAGAGCTTCGATTCCTGGCTCTTCCTTGGAAGCAAATTCGGCGAGGAAATCAGTCGCTATTGAAGAGAATAATTGGGTCTTAAATTGGTTTACAATTGGTTAAGTATTGAGTTAAGACCATAACCTAATAGTTGGCGAACAACTAACGGATGATTTGTTCAATTAGACAGATTATGTATACTTTAGGTTCAATTATATTGAAATTAGTATATTTTAGATGCAATTAGACTTCTTAAAATAATTTTGTGTATAATTAAACAGACGTCTAAACAATATGTAGACTAATTGTTATATCCAAATTTTAGAGTGGAAATAGATCGTCGATCCAAAATGTTTTGTTGAGTAACCCCTACATATGATAGCAAATGTGGTTTGTGTCCATATATTATACTCTTATCTATGAGTATTACACACCCTTATGGATCGAAATGGGCACATAAATTGAAAGGCCTTTTATGATCCATTAAAAAATTTTCGGCTAGCTTTATCAAAAAAAAAAAAATTTCTTCGGCTATCCATTGCATCTCTTAGACTAACTAGTAGCATCAAAACCTATAGATTTACTGATTTAAGATGATGAATCTACTAGGATGATGTTACGGATACACTTAAGATCACTAATCTTTGATGCAATAAATAAATAAATAAATTGCATGATAAATTCATAACTATACATTTTAATCAAGCAAGACAATCTTTTTCAAAAACTATCTAAAATACCATCCAAATACATATTAACATGGAGCGATAAAAAGACTAGTCTACAAATGACTCTTACGTAGAATTAAGGACAAAATAAGATTAGATGATGGCTGATTGCGTTGGAAAAGGCCAATTGCATTGAATTTTTGATAGACTTAAAAAAGTATTCTTAGCAAAAAAAAGAGAGTGGAAAAGTAAGTAAATGAGAGTAGTAGTACAAACGGCCCCCACTGAAGGAAATTCAATTAACGTTGGTCGTTGCTGTCACGTGGGGATGTGTTAAGGTTCTCCCACTACTTCTCTTCTCTTTTCTCCACTTTTCATATATACTTAACATATCGCAAACGTGATTTTTTTATCTTCAAATGTTGCAATATTATATAATTATCCATTGCCTAATGTATATACATATAATATTGAAAGTAGTTCTACATAATTATCCATTGTATATAGATTTTGAAATTTTTTTGGTTAAATATCTATTTGTATAGTATTTCATACCAAAATTTGATTTCAAATAATCTTTATTGCAGTGTATTGAAAACCGGATTGGACCGGCCGGTCCGACCGGTTGGACCGTAACTACTAAAATCGGTCTGAATTGAATTAAAACCCGGATTTAAGTTAAACCTATAAAACCATTCAAAAATCAGTAAAACCAATGATCCGGGTCAATATTAAAACCTGGTTCACTAACAATTTACATTTTTCTTTTTAAAATTTTTACTGTTATTTTTCTTCTTTCTATAAAAAAATAAAATAGAAGTTTTAAAACCAAAATTTACACCATAAAAATCTGTTTTTATTATATTTTTGAGATATTTATAATTTATAACTAATAGAAATGGTATTTGTAATTAATGTTTATAAATTACAAATAATTTCAATAAATCATTTATATAAATGTATTACTAATATGTATTATTTTATATATTTTATTACGTTGTTAAAACAAAAATTTTAAGTAACTTGAAAAATATTAATTTAAAAGACAATGAATATAATTAAATAAAATAAATTGATATTTTATTTCTGAAAAAATAATAATTTAATTCTTTTCTAGAGTATTTTTTATTATTTCTCTTATCAAATTTGCTTACTTATTTATTATTTAAAATTTCAAATGTGTTATATTATTTTTGTAGAATATCATATTATTCATCTTGTCATATTATTTTGAATCATATCTTACATATATATATATATATAGAATAAAATATGAAAACTCGGTTTGACCGGTTAAACCGATCTGACTAACTATCCACTAATATTGCCGAGTCGGTGTCCGGTCCGGTTTTCAAAACATTGCTTTATTGTTTCATACACAAGAGTTTGATCTTAGTTTTGTACTTCTTCTTTTTTAATAATAAGATTGAGAAGATCTGATTCATGACTCAAACTCATCCCTTATATCTTTTATTAAAAATTATATGTAATAGGATGGACTCGAACTCCAGATACCCTGGACAATTAAGATTAAACCTCTGTAAATTAACAATGTTGGGACTACACTAAAATTATAATTTTTATTAATTTATAGAGATTATTAATTTATCGGTATATTAATTGAACTAAAAATTCAATTTGGGACCATAAAATTATATTATTTTATAAAGATTTTTAGTGTATATTAATTTATAGAGTATTAATTTAAAAAGGTTATATTGTAGTTATAATATTTAGCCACCAGATTCAAAAAAAACTTAAACTAAAATTTTTATTCTCTATAATAAAGGAAAAATATAATTTGTGATATTTCAATGTTTGGCTAGATATATTATTATTGCCATAAATTTTAGGGAGATTTATTAGATGGTGGATTTTAATGAATTTATAAATCATATGTTATTCAGTTAATGATTTTAAAATACATATTTATAAATCATGTGTTATTCAAGCATTGCTTTGAAATCCATAATTAAATCATGTGTTATTCAAACATTAAAATATAGAGAGTTTGTAAACAAATCTATGATAATTCCATCAAATTTAGGGTCTGATTGGTAAGAGTTGCAGTTTTGAGTTTTTGGCTGTAAGAATATAGCTTTAGTTTTTGAAACTAAAAACTTGATTGGTAAAACTTTGAATTTAGATATTATAGATTTATAAAAAATATATATAATATTTTAAATAAAATGATAAAATTGAAAAAATAGTAATAAAACTATAATAGATATATAAAATTTTTAATAAAATAACATTTTTAATAGATATATAAATACTATATTCGTTTATTGTCTCACTTTTGTTTCGATAACATTAACAATAAAGAAATTTTTTAATTAAGATTACATAACCCAAATTATAATAAAAACAAATGTTGCGGACTGAAAAAGAAAGAAAATGAAAAAAATATTTCTAATGGTGCTATAGTAATGAGAACAACACATGAATACTCTTTTATCCTTCTTCGTTATATTCAACGTTTGTCGCTTATCTCTTTTGCTTTTTTTAATACGATTGTACATAAATATTTGAATTGAAGTTTTAATAATAATAATAAATAGATTTTAAGTTTCTAAAGCACATAAATTTGGGTTGTAGATATTTGGCTTTCTACAGCCAAAATACTTTCTATGGTTGAAAATTTGCTTGAAAGCCAAAATTAAATATAAATCTTGATTGACCTAATTTTAGTGATTTCAAAATCTTTTTTGCTCTAACAGCCTTTTCTAATCACACCCTTAATTGGTTGAATATGGAAGAATAATATGGAAAAAAAAACAAAAGAGAGAGAGAGAGAAGAAGAGTGAGATGCTAAACAAAAGATGCAATCAAAATTGACAGGCAGTACAATAATGTGAAGTAGTGAGTGTCATGACAGCTGACGACTTTATTACCCAATCTTTGATGTTACTATTATGTCAATAAAACTAATGCCATAAATTCAAATTATTTAAGCTTGTAGAAATAGAATACACATACCTATCTAACTTCATAAAAGTAAGCTGAAGCTTTTGAAAGAAAAATATCAAATGGTAGATTATCTCTTGGACACGATTTACAATCCATTAATTAGACAATAAATAGATTTGTACCTTACTCTCTAGTAGATAAGATTAATGCAAGTCTTTGCATAGCTGTACCATTTCTTAATATGTATTTGTTTAGATCTTAATAGCTGAGTTAGATGTGCTTATAAATGTTGCTAAAACATGGAAACTTGAACAGTAACAAACAATAGGTCTCATGGCCCTTTTGCAATTAAGTCTGTTTTTGTGATCTCAAATCAACAAACGTGCTGAAACATAATCAAAACATAACAAGAAGATAAGCTCCTTATTTTTGCAGTTTTTTAAATGTCGGATTTCTACTATTTTTTTCACCGGAATTTAATAACAAAGAATTCGATTAGTCCATGTAATATTATTGTTAGGTGTTTATAGAATGTGTTATGAATTGGATGTCATAGATTTAATAGTTAAAAAATAGTAATGTTACAAAACGTTTTCAGCCATTAATATTATTCCCACATATTATCATCGTATAGAAAGAAAGTATCCTTCATAGTATTCACCAACCTAAAATACGACATGCTTTTATGGTGTGAACTAGATTCACCGACCAAGACAGAGATCATCTTCTAAATTTACGAACCTGATGCCATACGACACGACAGTAGTGCACAACTCAGGATCTAATGGTCAATTACATCAATTACTCCAAAATATATATAATTTAAATATATACTTAATTTGTTATCTCGAAAAGTAATTTAACGGCATTAAAAAGATTATTCGAATGTGAAGCTTGTGTTTACTAGAGTTAAAAACACTTTTAAATCGCTGTTGAATTCAATCATAAAAGAAAAAAAATAGAATGTGCTATTTTTCACCGTTCAATAATAATTATGTTAATATGTCTTCATGTTTTACATAATATATTCAAGTTTGGACCATTCTTATGTGTCTACTTTAGGGTTCGTGGCCCCGATGGCTAACTTGATTGACCTTATCATCTAACACCAAACATCAAATTAAATTGTTTAAAGTAATCTAGTGGTGGCCCCTTGCTATAAAATCGAAAGAACTTCTCTTTTGTAACCATATAT
Organism: Lepidium africanum; assembly: GCA_900406405.1. Classification (NCBI taxonomy): domain Eukaryota; kingdom Viridiplantae; phylum Streptophyta; class Magnoliopsida; order Brassicales; family Brassicaceae; genus Lepidium; species Lepidium africanum. Next base: position 30,675 of record OVAX01000500.1, read on the forward strand.
TATTCTCACGACATATTTATGTGACAAATTTGTGGACATATGAATTTGTCAGTAATAAGTTTTCTATTCACAAACTGTTAGATATATTATTGAGCCTCCCCATGATAGATTAGTTCCAAATAAATTTTTACGCAAATCCAAAAATAAAAAGAGTACACTCTGAATGAACTATCCATATATGTACAACTCATTCAAGTCATATTATTCTCATTCAATACAAAAAAGCTAATGATTGATAAGAAACCGATGAGCTATGTGTTGTTTGTGTTTTAGTTCGAATCTCAACTTCTTGTCACTACAAAAAAAAAAAATAATGATATTGAACTTCTAGAAAATATTTTGATCAAATAGTTAATATTTTTTACTATAATTCGACTCTGTATAAATAAATAATTAATCTATGGATCGGATTATTTACTTAATATTTTTTACTAGAATTGGACTCTACATAAATAAATAATTAATCTATGGATCGTATTATTTTTATTTATTTGTTGACAAATATATATTTAAACTTTCTAAAATCACTCTCAAAACAAAGATGCTATCCAATTTTCTATTCATTTTTTCTTTCTAGGCTTTCTTTTGATATTAAACTTCTATGAAATGTTTTGATCAAAGAGTTGAAATTTTTATTAGTGTAGTATTTTTACTGAACTTTCTTAAAATTACTCTGAAGACGAAGATGCTATCCCATTTTCTTTTCAATTTTTTTCTTTCTAGGTTTTCTTTTGATACATAGGACGATGTACTGATGCAATATACAAATAATAGAGCTAATCAGCTTTATCGTATTTTTGTGGTTTTTTTACACAACATGCATGCTTATAATTTGTGTACATTTGGACATGAAATAGAAAAAAAGAGAGTGAAAATTATGTGGTCCAACAACTTAAACACCTAAGATCCCTCCCCCACTTTTGTTACGGGACTCCTTTATTTCTCTTCCAATGTTTACTTTCACTTCCTCTTCTTCTTCTTCTTCTTCTTCTTCTTCTTTGTCTTCTCCTACTTTTTCTCCTCTTATTCCATTGAGAAAGAGAGTTGGATTTTGCAGATGAGTATGAGCAGAAGCAAAGCGGAAGGGAAGAGGAGTTTAAGAGAAATGGGTGAGGAAGAGGAAGAGGAAGAGGAAGAAGATGAGGACACTCTTGAGGAAGAAGAGGTTTTGGAGAAGAAGCAGAAAGGTAAAGATACAAGTAGTAGTGGAGTTTGTCAGGTCGAGAGTTGTACTGCTGATATGAGCAAAGCCAAACACTACCACAAAAGACACAAAGTCTGTGAGTTTCATGCCAAAGCTCCTCTTGTTCGGATCTCTGGTCTTCACAAACGTTTTTGCCAACAATGCAGCAGGTAAATTTCTGTCATCCTTTTTTTTTTATAAACTCCTGCAGAAAAAACAAAAAGATATATAAGACCTTTCAACTTTGGTGTTTAGGTTTCACGAGCTCAGTGAGTTTGATGAAGCTAAGCGAAGTTGCAGGAGACGCTTAGCTGGACACAATGAGAGAAGGCGGAAAAGTACAACTGAATAAAGATTGTGAAATGTCTAAAACCAAATTGAAGGTCAATGAAATAGGCTTTGCTTACTCTCTTCTGTCAAGTTTTCTTTTAGCTCTTTGTAATCCTCTCTGTGTCTCTGTTTCTCCATATTGCCTGCAGTCAAAGCTATTTGCTAAACATAATACCTGATTAAAAGCATTGAGACTAAGTATATGCTTGAAATAATAATGTGTAAAGACCATTTTAACGTGGAAATGTTTGTTAGAGCCAAATTCTAATACACAAACCAGGAATCTGTATATTTGTTGCAATAAACATATGAGAGAACAAAGGTAAAGAACTAAAACAAATATATGATCTGGGAGATCACTTTTGATTCGTGAGATCTGTAGCTCTGATACAAAAAAGCAAGTCAAAACCCGACACAAATGCAAGATTTTAGTGGTTCTGAGATCTGTGAACCGGACCAGATAAATTAAATTGGAAAACTAATCTTAGTCATGTTTGATTCCCAACATTTTCATTGAGAATTCCCAAGCGACGATCGCTGCTGCATTAGCAGGGAATGCTCTGACGATTGTTGGACCCAAACCTGCATAGCATCCCTTGAGTCCAGCCCTCTTATGAATCTGCAGAATGATTTGAAATCAAAAACACTATTTCATACACTCTTTGCATCGGCGTTTAGATACACAAGAGATAACGCAAATCAAGATGGTTGACCGACCGAGCTCAACACTTTAAAAGGATTTCTCTCAGTAGCTTTGTCTGGAGCGGTCTGGATAATGGTTTTAGCTACGTCAAAAGGCAAAACAGCTGACCAGCACTGTTTCATTGAAACACAAGTAATATTCATATAAACTTGATATCAATATATTTCAAGACAGAATTCATGAGACACACAAGAAAGATTCTTACCGCTATGCCTCCAAGGCCACCAGTGAAAACTCCTATCCCCATGTCAACCAAGTAACTATCTTTCAGGTTAGAATCCTCCAACTTCGAGTGGATGTGATACCGTAAATACTCATATACAGTAAAAAAGACAGCATTTCCAGCACATTCTCTTAATAATGTAGCTGAGCCACCACGAAAAATACCTGTTACCTGAAAGATACCCCCATCAACCTAATGTTTGATTCTAAACATGATATTTTGGCAACAAGAGTTTCTTACCCCTTCATTTTTGATGGTCTGAACAGCACAATCAAGAGGACTATTGTATCTACGGAAGGTAGGAACCAAAGAATCTGTGCCTTGGATCTGCATTCTACACTGAAGCAAACAATGAATGTCCCAAAACTCCATGGAAACCATCAAAGGTACTAATTGGGGGAAAATTAATAGAGCTCTGGAGATGTTACCTTTACTAACTCTGTTGGACATAATACAAAACTAATAATAGCTCCACCAAACATAGCAGATGGAACAATTATTTCTGGTCGTGGCCCATCATCTAGCGAAGTTCCCTTTACAATTAAACAAAAGAAAGGCAAACTTTGTTATCTGAAAAACATTGATAGATTTGAAATACAGTGAAAGATCATTTGGCCTGCAATATTACCCTCAAGAACAGTTTTGCCTGGGAGTATATGCCGAACATCAACGAACTTTCAAAGGCCATTCCCAAAAACGACGATGTTGCTCCCCTGTAAAGTCCTTTGACCTAAAAATGATTTTGAAGATCTAGTAAGTTTCCATTGACACTGGAAAAATCTTACACTCAAGTAACTAAAGTTGTATACAGAAGGCTAGAGTCTAGGAGACATAACAACAAGAGTGCAGGGTAATTAATATACTCCTTCAGTTTGCAGAATCCTTGAAGCACAATGCAGCCCGTTTTTGTATCTTAGTCCTTGCACATCTGTATTATGTTTCTGAAGCTTCACCTGATAAAGAGAAGAAACAGGAGACAAAACCCCCCCAAAAGAATCAACATTATCTCCTCCTAAGGGAAATATAAAAACTTGACTGATCCAATCCAGTGATCAAGCAACAAAAACAAAGAATGGTTTCATAAGCAACAATCCCAAATGAGTCCAAAATGGCACCAGAATAGCCCTCATTGACATACATGATGAATGATTTCCTATCGTCTCTTCTTAGATAAAGAATTTACGCGTTACCCAAACCTGACTACATCAGCAGCAGAAATGTTCATATGTCCAACAACAAGAAAGGTAACAGTTAACGCAAAAGTGATATGTGTATAGATGCTCTAGTGTGACACAAAGGAATGGGTAATGAGAACCAAACCACATGAGCAAAATTCAGCAGCCGAGAATGGAATTGATGTGTAAATCATAATTGGAACATGAAAAGAGATGCAAAATTGAGATCGAAAAGTGAGCACCTTGACGGTGTCAAAAGGGTGGCCGACGGCGACAGTGGCGAGACCAGCCATCATTCCGGCAACATACTCCTTGTAAAACCCTAAGCCCTCTCCCATCGCCGGTCGTTTGCCTCTCTCCTGTCAGGTTATCACACCACCAAGCAGAAGAAGACTTCACTGTGGCGCTTTTTGTTCCTTTCTATCAGCACTTTCGATTTATTAATCAAAAATTTCAAAGAGGAAACATGGCATGTTGCAAGGTAAATTCAAATTTTATATTGGTGTTGTTACAAATTTTACCTTTTTTTGGTTTTTTCGAATCTTTTATTCATGGAAGTTTTTAGTTTGAGTTGTTGACTCAAAAGTCAAAACCCATAATATAAAGCCCAAGCCCAATTTATGGTGGCTCAAGTGCAGTTCAAAACTTTATTATGGTTTGAGTCGTTCGTTGCAACCTAAGTACCTAACTAAACATTTGGAATTAATACCACATCAATTATTGTGTAAAAACATTTTGTTAGCCAATGTTACGTAAAAAGTGTCGTGGAGAATTTTGAGATATGTAATATGATACTCATTATTTTTCAACTTGGGTTTTACACTACTTTATATGTTTTGACAAAGTATTTATTTAAGATTACCTAATTGTTTAACAAAAATAGTTTCTTTAATTGTGAGACTCCTTCGAACGCAGGTCACGATTAAAGACTTTTCGTAGTTGTTCTTTATACGTTCAACACAAGATGTTGGAATATAATTCAATTATTGTACTGAATTTAATCATCACGTCAAATGATTTTGCACTCCTTTAATACAATTAAATTTTTTGTCATATATTTATATCTATTTATTTTCAATAGTTCAGTTTATAATGTTTTAAAATTTGTTAAAATTCAATATTAATTCTGGATATTTTTAAAAAAAAATTGATTAAACTAGATGTTTCCGTACTACATTTTGTGTCCCCACAGCATAACACCTAAGTTATAATTTTAAAGTTAAATCAAAATAACCATAGTTGAGTTAAGGTCCAATAATGGTGTTTGATTAATGCTAACCATAGTTAAGTTATTGTTAGGTAATTAATTAAATATCCATTATGGCTATCTTATCCATTACAAAATACAATATCAATTACACAACAGTAGAAAACACTAAAAGAAACAAGAGAACGCATCGCCACCGTTAAAACCCCCAACCAAGCCACCGGAGATCGAACGGTCATTAGCAACCACAAACCAAAAAGAAAAAGGAATAACTAAATAATACATTCAAAAAAAAAAAGACACGTGGCAGAAGAACGACATGATTATTTTGATAGATCACTCGCATGTCGGCTCAACGGTGCTGGCTCCTGGTATCGTCACTGTACAACCTTGAAGATTACAAACAACGATCAGTAACATAAGAGATCGATCGCATAAGAACATATATAGAAGGAAGAAAGTGAGTAGAGCAAGAGACGTACCAGTCATAGACGGTGGGAGATTTCGGGTGAGCAATATCGAAAAGATTTGTGCCCATTCCTTTAGTAGCTATGTTACTTCCTGGATGAAATACACTTCTCCATACGTTCTCCTTACGAGCCGATCCTGGCGTTGTTGGTGTTCTCGGACTCCCTGCCACCGTCGGTAAAGACTTGCTACCTTCTCCTACACCTTCTCCCAAATTCACATAATTATGTTATATACTTATACTACATGCTCTGGATTCCATACATCATTTACCAAATATATATATACATGACTTCATACAAATACAGGTATGCAACAACATACCTTTGATGTCAAGTGGTTGGGCAGTGATCTTCTTGCGGAGACGACCAAGGCCATGATCCGGCTTAGGTCCGGCTACAGTTTCATCCCACATCTTTCTTTTACTTCTCTTTTTTTTCTAATTGTTTTTTTCTGTTCTTTTTTTGGTGAATTACTTAGGCTTTCCTTCATCTTTTATAGACTGCTTTTTTAAACTATTCGTTAAAATATCTTCTTCTTTTTTCTTTCTTTTGTCGCTTATGGATCCATAAATATCTAGAGAAGTAATAGTAGACAAATAAATAATTGAATATTAACTGTGCTAAATTAAGTCTAGATATTTTGCACAATACATATACTCTATGTCATGAAATAACATGACACATGTAAGAATAGTGTTTTATTTATTAGTGTGATTTTACAACATTTGATTACAACATGAAACTTAGCAAATTAGCTTCTAAAAGTAATCCAAATAGTAAATAAATGAGTCATAACAAACGAATAGGACCTTAATTTTAAAACATTAATGTTAATAAATAAATTTTGAGAAGAGGGAGGAGAGTGGAATTAGAAGAAGGACGAAGTAGATAAAGATGGAGATATTTGGATAAGGACGAAGGAGTCATAAAGGGCCCCCTTTAGATTCCAAAGAATCCAAAGTTTTCGTGGAAAAGTATTATAGGAACAACAAACATAGTTATTTATTAAAAAAAATGGATTGTATCTTTCTTTCATTGAATCATTCAATAAGTTTTAGAGCTCTCTAATATTTTATATAAAACTTTCTTTACGTTATCCTAATAGCAATAATCAATGACGCACAAAAAATGTTTGAACAAATTTGTGCACTTGATTCTAAAGCTGAAGTTGACTCAATCCTGCTTATATCCAAAAACAAAGGAACAAAGTCAAAATGATTAGGAGAACGTACCTTAACTTTGTTCTATTTCTTTCTTTTCTCTTTCATCTGTTTCCAAAGCAGCCATTCTCTATTACATAAGTTCTAATATTACAATTTAGTCATCTTTCCAAGAGTGAAAACCTGTTCTAAGCATAATCCAAGCTTTACCAAGTATACACAATTCCTCCAACGATCTCCAATTCCAACCTTATTGGTAAAGGACTAGAGTGGAGATCTAAAGAATTTAGGTGCTACGTAAATCCTATTGAGGAAAAGAAAGATGACATAATTTACAAGAATCTCATCAATATGAGCTCATGCCACAGAGTGGGCATTTGGTTTGATAACTAAGGGTTTACCAAACTTTTCAACGTAGCCCTGCAAATAAACCAAGGAATATCAGATCAATGCCATACTTAATACTTAGGATTTTACCAGCTTAAGTGTCTTTCATCTAAGAAACTCACCTCGACAAGCTTCACAATTTTGGCTGAAGACACACTAAGATATTGTTCAACTGATCCGGTGTCAGTTGGCACTTGATGGAACTGGATAGCAGTGCTGACTACTTTTTCAGTAGCCTTTTTAACTATCATGTTGTGCACATCTTTGCTAAGCCGACCATCCCGCCACAACGGTTTCACCATTTCTTTAATGGTTTCCACAACAGCAGTTCGGAACTGTCTCATTACTTTCGTTCCAGCATCTGATGATCTCACTTCACCATCTATCTCGTCTACTTTCAATGTCTTTTTATACGAAGACCCATCGCTTCTATGCCAGGAATCAATCCCCACAGGTTTGCTTCTTTTAAAAGCAATTTTATTTTCTGCAGCCGCCTCCGAAGAAATCTCTTTGCCAGGTGGTGTTGTATCATTTTGATCAACCACTGAAGTAGCCATCCCTTCCACTGCTCCATGTGTTTCTGAATTCCTTGTCACCATATTTTCATGATGTTGGTTTTGACTGCATGAACTGCTTTTATCATCATTCTTGCATTCCCGCGCTTGGGGACCACTAGCAGAATCGTCACCTTTCTGCTGACCGGAATTTTGCCGAGCATGTTCTCCTTTACTTGACAAAGAAGCATTACAAGATCTATCTTCAGGATTCTCTATATCCAGGAAAGGATCATATAGGGCATCAGATGAGGGAAGTATATACGGTGGAATTGTGAAAGATGCTTTAAAAGGTTCAGAAGGTTCCCAATCATCTGAAGAAGCTTTCTTTTTATTGCTAGCAGAGTTGCCTTCTGCATCTTTATCAGAAGAAACAGCTATCCCTTGCAGCGTTGGAAGTGATCCAGATCCATGTATACTATTCCCATTTTCAAAATGCCCCACGGTAGAAGCACTCTCAGTCATAGGAACAGAACTGAACAATGACCCTGTCCAGGCTGGTCTAGAAGATCCTTTGTCTGTTTTTACATAGGAACTGATAGAAGAACTAGGCTCATGAACAAAACTGCTTCTCAATGTGAAGGAGTTGCTGTTGTTAATAGCTAGAGACCTGTTGTCAGTAACATCAGCACCACATGTTTGCTTCAAACTCTCTCTTCTTATGTTTTCTGATAAAGATATGAGACGCAACTCGTTTGGGGACGGGAAAACTCTCTGAGAACCTGGAGGATTCACGAAAGTCATGGACGGGAATACTCTCTGAAAATCTGGGGGATTCACGAAAGATATACCCTCTCTGGTATGCAAAAAGGTCTTGCCATTTTCGCTTAACTGGGGAACTCTTACACCTTCTTTGCTCTCTGATATTCTTCTTTCTGAATGAGAATAAGTAAAATAAATTATTGTTAAATTCATGGAGATCTTTAAAACCACCACCCCTCCCCCCGACCTCTACATTGTTGGAAGTACTTCCACATAGGATCACTAATATTAAAATCCTCAAAAGAATAACTATCTCATGGTACTACATACCTACATCAGACTGAACATTCCTGCTTCCAGCCATATTAATTACCGCTTGTTGTTGACTGGTACAATTTGATAGATCTTTCACATGTAGAAACTTGCAGGACATCCCGTTGAAACACCACCCTTTAGCAAAAAATTTGCACGGAAGAGCTGCACGTTTTTGTTGTGGTCCATTCCCTTCACCACCATGGGAAAAGATTTTTGGCGTTAAACCCGGAGAAGGAAATCTGAGAACCGAATATGTCAGTACAAAACCTTCAAACATACACAATATCATAAGGTCAACCTCTAAATAGCTTCTGTCCACCACACACTAACGTCCTACTTAGTTTCAGTAAAACTTAAACAGAAATTTTGCAATACCTTGATAAAGTGCCTCTATCTTCAGCTAAAGCTTGAAAATTTATAGTTTTTGATTGCTGATCTGAAGGTATAGTTAAATTTCCACGAGCAAGAGGATTGAGGAGTGGACATGACTCAAGCTTTTCGGTCACAGAATGGTTCCTCACATCTACATGGGTCAATCAAATCAGGACACATTTACCCAAATTGCATAAACAATCACAAACCCAGCACACATAGATCCTGCAAGACTTTCTAAAATAGAGCTTCAGTAGCATTTGCCTAGTTCGAATCATATCACATATTTGTACAGTAGAATATTAGTAAAAACTAATCTAATTGCAAGACCTCTCAAGTCTTTGAACCCCTTCATCCAAACTAAACCCAGTCAACTTCATAATTCTTTCTTTCAACAACGAAAACGATTCGTATAGATCATCATCCTCTGATAACACCCTGATTCTTCAATTAGAAGAATTGTTTCTCATCAATCAAATTCACCAACTTTGACACAATTAATCACAAACACCTCTTACCCAATCACGAAAACAACACTAACCGTTCTGGGAATATGAACCTTGAATTGGTTTATCAAGCAATTCAGATTCTCCTCCAATTGTATGTTTGTCTTTGTTCCCAGCTTGTTCCTGTACTTTCACCTTTTGTTCGACATCGTCATCGTCAATGTCCATGTCGGAATCAGACATCTCGAAAGCCCTAATAACACGTCTTCGCAGCGAGCGAAACAATCCAGAGAGTGGTAATTTGGTAATACTGCGGCGTGATCAGGAACGAAGCTTGAGCAAGTCCTGATCCCAGAGAAAGTACGTTTGGTTAGCGAGAAGACGATCATTGATACGAGACCGTACTGCCTTCTTAAACATAGTAAGGCCTAGTATTAGGCCCATACTAAATTATGATCCTTTTTTCTTTAAATTATAACTTGTTTTGTTTTGTACTGTTGACAATAACAACTAGGTTTAGTACTAGAACCAAAAATCGAACCGAATCAATCTAAACATTTTGGTTTGGTTTCCGTTTGGGTTCTAGAAAAAATCATTTAGTTCTAATTATTAGGTAGTTTTGGTTTTTGACTTGATTTTTACTCCTTAAAATAATTATTCGGTTTTAAATTTTAGGTAATTTTGATTTTCGGTTCGATTCCGAAAACCAAAAATGACCAAATAGAATCCCTATCTACTTACTACTAAAATATTTTGGCTATTTTTGTGATACAAGTAATCATATTTTTTGAGTATTTGGTTATACTTTTCAAAAAAAAACTTTCTAGAACCGAACTAATATTATTTTGTAACTAATTCAGTTCCATTTTTTGAACCGGGACTAAACCAAAACCAAATCAAATTTTAATAGGTACCTATAAGTTATCATATTTTTAGAACTGAAAAACTTGAAACCGAACCGAAACTGAACCAAAAATTAATAGATATCTATTAAAAACAAAAAAAACTAAACTGAACTGACGAACTAAATGCATTACTAGTAACAACTAACAATAAAGATTGGAAAAAATGTCGATTTAACACAAAACTTACCAAAATGGTCAAATTGTACACTGAATTCCGGCAATGATTTATTAAACAACAAAGTTTTCGTTGACTGCAAATTAAACCCTCAACTTATAATTGATTAAGCCAATTAAACCGACGAAAACTCCAAATCGAAATTATCTATGAAATCGAAAGCTAAATCGATTTTGGAAATTCGATTCAATTCTTATCTTCCTTTTGAAGAACCCCTAAACTTGATTTTCTATTTTTATTCAAGAATGAACTCAACTTCGTCGATTTAAAATGTTGTAACCAATACTTCAAATCGACGAATTTGAGCTATATCATATTTTAATAGATACCTATAACTTATCATATTTTCAGAACTGAAAAAGTTGGAACCTAACCAAAACTAAAATTAATAGGTAATCTTTTGAAAAACAAGAAAACTAAACCGAACTGAAGAACCAAATGCATTACTGGTTAGTGGCGGTATCATGGTAAGATAACCAAATTAAACCAAAAAACAAATAGACAGAACCGAATCGTAATCGAGAAAAACGTGAAGAGTAGTGGCGCTATTGCATGTTAACTCCAGCAGTCACTGTTCACTCGAATCCGAATCCTCCGGCATCTCCGCACCTTGGTGAAATCAGAACCCTAATAATCCATCTTCCGCCGCCGGCTATTTTTGATGGCGGACCAACCTTCGGATATCACCAACACTCTTTCGTTTGAAATGGAGGCTGTGTCCGTTTCATCAACTCAGGCATCTTCTTCCGCCGCAGGAGTACAGTGAGTTTTCTTGTTTACTTCCTCATCAAATTATCACTTTCGTTCTTCGATCACATTGGATTTGATTATTTGATTTCGCATGGACATTAGAGTGAAAACAAATTGGAGTTTTTCCCCTTTTTATTTCGGCTATGGCAAAATTTAGAATTCAAACTCTCCAGTTTTGAATTTTTGTTTGTCTGGTTATTGGTCTGGCGAATTTATAAGTACCAATTCTCCAGGATGAGTGAAGAGGTCGAGAAGAGATACCAAATTGTTAGGAGCATCGGTGAGGAATGCATACAACAGGAAGAGCTGAAGAATCTTCTTGCTAAGAAAGCTGCTCCAATTTGCTACGACGGTTTTGAACCATCAGGAAGGATGCACATTGCTCAGGTCAGACATCTTTCTCTGATATTGCTCTATTAGATATGTGTTTTTAGCTGAATTGTAGTGTACTGTATAATGTATGCTGCTTATCCTATATTGTAGTATTACTTTATGTGAGAAGCTTCCGCCAAAGCTGTTTTCTTCTGCTGTTTTTCGTATTAGGGAGTGATGAAGGCAATCAATGTCAACAAAATGACTTCAGCCGGTTGCCGCGTGAAAATATGGATCGCTGATTGGTTTGCTCAGTTGAACAACAAAATGGGAGGTGACTTGAAGAAAATCAGAGTGGTTGGAGAATACTTCCAAGAGATATGGAAGGCCGCGGGGATGAACAATGATAAAGTTGGGGTTTTGTGGTCGTCTGAAGAAATTAATTCTAGAGCAGACAAGTACTGGCCTCTAGTGATGGACATTGCTCGCAATAACAAGCTCCCTAGAGTCTTAAGGTAACTTTTTTTTATCTTCATCATTCTTAGATCATGGCATTTTGTGCGGGAAATGACGGAAATGAATCTGTTTCTTGTCCTTGCAGGTGTGTGCAAATTATGGGACGTAGTGAAACCGATGAACTGAGTGCTGCCCAGATCCTTTACCCATGCATGCAGTGTGCAGATATTTTCTTCCTTGAGGTGCTTTTATATGTATTTTTGATGTATTATTCTCGAGTTAATCATCATCTTTCTCATGAACCATCTTTGGTTAGTTATTTGTGAATCGAGAATTTAGCTTTAGTTTTACCGCAGCAGAAAGTTTCCATATTGTTTTAAAAACACCTGATAAAAGCTTTATGCTAGGAATAAACCGTATACGTTGGCAGATTATGTTGATTTTTTTACCCAGTGCTATGTTGCATTATGTGTATCTGGCTTAAGAGTTCTGTGATTGCTCTGTAGGCTGATATATGCCAGCTTGGGATGGATCAAAGAAAAGTAAACGTGCTAGCGAGAGAATACTGTGATGACATAAAGAGAAAAAACAAACCGATTATCTTGTCGCACCGTATGCTATACATTTTCTTACTTCGACATCTGTTATGCCCCAGATTTCCTGGTCTAGCGTAGTTTATCATATTTTAGCTATAACTACTTGCAGATATGCTTCCTGGTCTCCAATAAGGACAAGAAAAGATGTCCAAAAGTGATCCATTATCTGTTATCTTTATGGAAGATGAGGAGCTACTGAACTTTGCCTATCTTTTAAGTTGACAAAAGTAGAGAAGAATTTTTACAGTTATTTAATCTAGTTTTGAAGGTCTTGTCGTCTTCAGGCTGAAGTGAATGTTAAGATCAAGAAAGCTTACTGTCCTCCAAAATTTGTGAAAGGCAATCCATGCCTTGAATACGTCATTCTACCGTGGTTTGATGAGTTCACAATTGAGCGAAATGAGGAATATGGTGGTAACAAGTGAGTTTTTATGTCTCTTCTTTTCAAGTTTTCTGAGCTGCTTGCTAAGTTTGTGGATTTTAGATCCAGTTTAAGTTGCTGTAACACTACTACATATGTTACCTAGATGGTGAATAATAATCCTGCTGTGAAATTTCTTTAGGACCTACAAAAGCTTTGAAGACATTGCTGCTGAATATGAGAGCGGTGAGTTGCACCCAGGGGATCTGAAGAAAGGTCTGATGACCGCATTGAATAAGATTTTGCAAGTAAGTCAAAAACTTCATGTTACAACTTCATGGGTCACTAAATAATGATATTTACAAGAAAAACCTTTTAGTACATGTGGATACAACAACAAAGTGACTATCTTCTTTTACCAATCTCGCAGCCTGTTCGTGATCATTTTAAAACAGATGCTCGAGCCAAGAATCTGCTCAAACAGATCAAGGTAATCAAAATAACATAGCTAACACAACATTGCTTGCAAGCTAGTGAGAATCTCACTTCTTTGTTTTTTTTTTTTGTTACAGAGTCACCAGATAAAATTACAGAGCAAGAAGCCAAGAAGCTTCCATGTGTCATTGTTTGGGCAAAGCACATCTCACTATTCCCAAAACCTTTTTTGTAATTCCTGGATTTTGTTCAATTCGTATATTGTATCAGATGCTACTACAATATTGCGAGAAGTCAATAAAGTGGCTTTGTATGATACTTGGCGGCGTGTGTGGAGTAATATCGATACTCCTTTACAATTTTGTGAAAATATCCTCAAAAAAAAAAAATATATATATATATATATATATATCTTGCAAGAAATTTTAAATTTCCATGATATGATATTGTTTATACTTCTTCTGAAGCCCATGTAAGGCGGGCTCATATTTCGGTGAGCCCATTTGATTCAAATGAAATTATTTTTCTCTAATCTTTGTCGTGGCTGCCTCAAACTGCCTGCGTTTTGTTTCTTTCTTTATCTTTTCGTTTTTTTAAGAAAAGTGAGAAAATTAGCAAAGATTGCACTGAAAATTCAAAGAATTCAGAAGTCTCACAAAACCTTTTATTTCTAGGGCTTTTTCTTCTGGAGATCGCAAAATTTCACATAGCAAACAGGGAGAGAGAGAGAGAGAGAGAGAGAGAGAGAGAGAGAGAGGCATCGTTCATCAATTTTGTTCGGTGAAGATTTTCTTCAGTCCCAATGGCGTCAAACAGCAACGACAACGATATTCAGCACCGACCACGGCAGAGAAACGGACCGCCACCGCCGCGACGACAACGAAGAAATCAGTCGCATCCGTCTTCGTCGTCGTCAACGCGAACTCAGAATCAGCCACAGCAACAGACGCAGGAGAAGAGGAAACCAGTGTTTGTGAAGGTGGATCAACTTAAACCGGGAACGAGCGGTCATACTTTGACGGTTAAAGTCGTCGATCAGAATTCCGTGCCTCAAAAGCCTGGCGCTGCTTCTTCTCACCTTCGACCTACGCGGATCTCTGAGTGTCTTGTTGGAGACGAGACTGCTTGCATTCTCTTTACTGCTCGCAACGATCAAGGTGAGTTAATCCGATTCTCTCTAGTCGCTGTTCCTGTATTTTCTATTTTTGGATTGCCTCTCGAAAACCTTAACGATCCTGTGGAACTTTAGTCTGTCTGTATCTGTGTTTCATCTCTCCGTCTCTGATAAACCATTTGATTCACATTCCAAATGTGAATCAAAAGTTATTGGCTCACCAAATTAGTTTGTAGATAGAAAGAGTTTGATGCTTCCAAACCAAGTAAATTTCTACTATTGTGTTAATGGTGGATATGTAAAGCCTTTCTCTAGGAGACTCACATTGATTGATCATACTCAATACTCATCCCTAGAAATTATATATCTAGTGGATTAAAGACACTTTATAGGATCTGTTCTGCTCCAGAATTTACAATTTGGTGATCGAAAGTGGTCTCACTTAAAGAGTCTAATTCAAGTCTTTATTGCTTTGAAATTGTTGGTGCCAGTGGACTTGATGAAACCAGGAACTACTGTGAATCTCCGGAATGCAAAGATAGATATGTTCAAGGGATCAATGAGGCTTGCTGTTGACAAATGGGGTCGCATCGAGGTCACTGAATCGAATGATGAGCTAACTGTTAAAGAAGATAACAATCTGTCCACTGTCGAGTATGAGCTTGTCAATGTCGTTGAAGAATGATGTCTAACACCCATTGCCTAATAGGTAACATATTATATATCAAGCCAAAACAATGGAATTTGTTTTGCGGTCTGTAACGTGCGGGTAAATGATATTATTATCTTATAATGATGTTGCAAGTTTGCTATTGTATCTACCGGTGAAATTCATGTTTGATCTCTCTCGAGTTTTGGGTTTTGGTATCATCGGTATGTACTCTTTTGAGTTGTGGATACTATTGTATGGTTCTGAAATTGATGGAAAAATTGTGTGTGTCCACATTATGTTCTTGCAAATAGTCAAACCAGATACCCAATTTTGACTTCAAATTTTGATATTTCGATTGTGCAAATCAGAAACTGTATGATAGATGTAAACAGGAAGAAGATGATGATTGCCGTTCACCAAAACAGTCGCTATGTATCATCAAATCACTAAGTTTCACCCAAAAAGAGCTTAAAATTAATCCAACATCAGAAATTTAACATAAAATGCATCGACATATACTGTTTTTATTCTTCCAAATTTTATATGCAAACGATTATAGTTTCGACAGATAAACAAACCATCATAACTTTTAAAGAAAAATCGAAATTATGAAAAGCATATAGTTATTGCTGTTTCATTTCGACATATGCTCATGGAGTAAATTGTTGATATCCTTGCTCATCCCCATACATCTCAGACTGTTGGTTGGAGTCATATGGATTCTTGAAGTTGGTTTTCTTCTCGTTGTAACCAGTGGGCTTGTAGTTGTAATAATGATTCTGGTAAAAACGGCCATGGTTTCTGTCGTCATCAAGGTCATAGTAGTAATTACCGTTAGCCATGAACCTTGTATCGCTCATCCCTTGTCTCTCTACGTTCTTGCTATAACCTTTGTAAGCATTGGAGTGTTCGTAGTTATTATAACTCTCTCTCGTCTTAGGATAGTTCTCTCCGTAGCTCTTGTAAGATTCTTTGGTTTGGCTTACGCTTGGGGTGTAGAAAGAGTCATCGTAGCTAACGTTCTCCTCGTACTTGTTATAATTCAACTCTTCATTGTTGTTGTAGGTTGTCTCGTGCCCGTTCAAGCCGTACCCGTTTTCAGTATCGGGATAAAAGGTAGGATTCTGGTCGTCTTGCTCTTTCTTCTCATTGGTTTGCATTGGGACAAGACCGTTTGGGTTTTGGTCTTTGGAGTTTTCTCTTTGGAACTTACCAAAGGAGTAGCTTTCTCTTGCATTGATTTGAGTGGAGAGTAGAACAAGTGTTAAGAAGAAGAAGAGACATGATCTAGTGGTAAAAGACATCATGATGTGAGTGTTGTTGGTTTTTGAGAAAGCATGAGTGTTTCTATGGAGGGGAAGGTTTATATATATGAGGTGCTTCTGGTTAATCCAGATCTTGGTTAGGTGTATATAATGAGTGAATTGGTGATATTGGTTGATGGTAGGTCTGTTTGCATGAGATGAATTTCAAAGAAGTAGTTCGACTTTTTGGGCCTATATAATTAATTAATCGAAATTTGGTAAGTTTGCAAGTATTTAATTAGATGAAATATTAATAATTTCTATTTTTCTGCGATGAAAAATTTTATGTATGTTATAAATAATATATTTATCTATAATATTATAATATTGAAGTGAGAAAGATGATAATATTTAGGAAAATACGTAAAAATAAGAGAGTTCTTAATATAACTTTCTCTTTGTTTTATTTATCTTGTACCCACATTACATGAGAAGTAAAAGTCTTTACATAGACTTAGTAAGTCGGTGAAAACTTAAACGGTGAAATAATAAAACATTAAAATATTATTAAGAGATAATTATCTTTTTCTACCAATGTATATATATTTGTGTAATTTAGTTTGAAGTCTTATGGGCAATGCAAATGATTCACTTAGCGAGCAACTGAAAAGCGGACTGTTCATTTTATAGTTGCGAGTAGAAGAAAATTAGTTGACTTAATAAATGGAAAATTAGTTGACAAAAGAAAGGGCAAACATTTATCAAGCTTTAAAGTAAGTACTACTGGTGTAGTTCCTACACTAAC
The DNA here is from genome assembly GCA_900406405.1 of Lepidium africanum. Classification (NCBI taxonomy): domain Eukaryota; kingdom Viridiplantae; phylum Streptophyta; class Magnoliopsida; order Brassicales; family Brassicaceae; genus Lepidium; species Lepidium africanum. The sequence continues at coordinate 47,707 of OVAX01000500.1, forward strand.
ATATTGAGTGGTGATGATCCATATATAAGCAAACATAGTTCGTTCGTAATGTTAGATAGTCTAACCCAAAACAAATAAATGCTTTAAATATTGTAAGCTACATTGACTTTTATGAGTATGATATGAGAGAGTTGGTACTTCTCCTTTCAAGACAATATTAAGATTGATCTCAACTGCCAAAAAAAAGTACCAATAACAAAACGGCTCCACTAATCTTTAAGGAAGAAAATAAAACAAATTAAGAGATTCAAAAATGAAATTAGTTATGATTTGATGAGTCATATGACCCACGAGACAATAAAAAGACAAGGTTGATGATTATCCAACATTTGTCAAAGTACTTGAAGTAGTATGACTTCCGGTTGGAACTAACTGAGAGGTTCGTTGGGTTTTAAGAGATAGTGAGTGATAGAGATTACGGAAGCGACCCTAATACCCAAATCAACAAACACCAATTTGATACATTCATCATTTAGAAAAAAAAAAAAAAAAAGTGCATTTGGTTATGTTTGTATGTAATTTGATTTGATATTCTTTTTTTCTTTCTGGTCCCTTGAAACTAAACCAAGAACATAAACATATCATGTTCCACAGAAGAAAACAATAAGTAACAAAGACTATTAATTCATTCTTCACAATATTTACTCAGGAAGAGGATCCCATAACAAGAGAGTAAAGAGAAGCAAATTCGGAACTAAAAGAGGAAAATAAGGATTCACTTCGTTCACTAATTTCTTCCTCCTTAGCCTCTTCCTCGCATACTTTATCCTCTCATCTCTTCCCCATTTTCCTTCCTCCACTCCCACCGCCATAACCGTCGACGGAGGCTGATAATACGGACAATTCGACCTCCATGAGGTATCAGGAAGCCCCAATCTGGGTACCCTTTTCAGGAATTGAGAAACCCACCATTGACGGAGATGCGTCGGCGAATGGATCGGAGGGTAGTCCCACGAGATGTAGCATGGAATTAGGTTTCCGATGAAGAATTGCGAGTGAAGTGATGGTTTCGTTGTTGGGCTTGTGAGTATGTGAGTCACGGCTTGTAATCTCTGTTCCCATGTCGTCTCCTCCATTAGCCTTTTTGTTTGTTTTGTTGAATTTGGTGTTTGAGTGGCAGAGAGAGATGATGATATTGTCAGGCTCGTTCCGGTCCAATTGGAGCCAACCGGAACCGGAAATTTAGTTTTAAACCGAAATTTTCATATATTTAAACCAAAAACCAAAAAAAACCGAAAAAAACCAAAAAAACCAAAAAAACCGGAAAACCCGAACCGATACAATAATTCAAGAACCGAACCAAACCGAAAATCTAATTCGGTTTAATTAGGAATCAGTTTTGAAAACCGAAAAAACCGATAACTTCGGTTCCGTTTGAACCGAAGGCCCAGGATTAACAAAAACAAGTTTTACAAGTGTCTCCTTAAGTTCATCAATTTGTGACATTCAAAAGTTAGCGAGTCACCGTCATAATAAATCAACTAAAAAGTAAAAACAACAACTTTACTTAAGCCACAAGCAGATAAACGCACATTAAACAAACAACTCTAGAGAGCGATGTCTAGCAACATGTCTCTCATAGCGTAGATGTCTCTTCCTTGTGCATGATGATGATTGCTTTGAACAGCTGAAACACCTTTCATGGAATTCCCTTCAACACACGGAACAACCGTCGCAGATGCAACTGTAGTTTCGTCGGTTAGTGGGAAACCAAACAGTCTGCACCTGCCTGCACCTCCGTGATGATCGTCTGGACGCCCGTTAGGACTGTTTGGGTTGGTTATCAAGACGGAAGAGGGTGATGATGACACAGATGGGGGGAGGATACGAGTACTAAAGTTCTGGAAAGGCCCACACCAAATGTTCCTCTGGCTCAACCCGTGCTGCCTATTATCGGTTATTGAGTAGGCAGGAACTGTTTCTTGACCTTGCAAGACCTTATGGAATCCATAAGAATCACTAAAGTCCGTTCCTTTGAAGCGGCCTCTCCTGGCACCGGCACCAACATCCGAAGAAATGTTGATGAAACCCGGATAAATTTCTTGACCTTGCAAGACCCTCTGGAATCTCAAAGATTCCTCAAAGTCTGTGGTGCGATTCCCCTCTGAAACAGAAGCAGAGAACATTAAAATAAGGCAAGGGAAGATTATCTAAGCGGTACAATGTGTTAAGTGGGTACAATGTGTTGCGAGTAGATGTGTACCTGAGACAGGAATGTTAATCCTGCTTCTCTTGGGACCAGTTGATATGAAGCTACCTGAATTTGAGATTGAACCAGAGGGTTCAATCTCCCATGGTGAGACGCGTTGTGGATTCCCATTTGCCTCAATGTCATCCCACCTCACCTACATATGACGTCAATACAAAGTTTCAGTGTAAGCATCAAGTTTATGGATTGATATAAAACAATCAATAATCTTTAAAGGTAACATCTCAAATTAAACTAGTGACATCTAATATCATACTTCTTACCAAAAGGCATCTCCATTTTGAACCAGGCCACCTGATAGGATCCAAGTCGCTGATTCCAGTTATAATGCCAGGGGATCTGACAGAACAGGCAATACATTTTAACATATGGCATATAAATCTCAGGTGTGGCGAGGTTTTTCAGAACTTGAGCAATTTACCTTCTCTCAGAAGCGTCTTCAGACTCAACCCTTACTTTGAATCTCATACCGATACAAAATGGATAGTCAACAATCTTCAAGAACTTTGATGCAGGGATTATGAAGTTTGACCAGCTTGCCCTGAAAAGGTTTTAGCAGTTGCAATCCAATAAACTGGTATTAATACAAACTTTATGGCATAAAAAAATCATATATTACTAAGCCATGGACTGAACTAAACTCCCAGGAAACAATCAACAAGAACAATACACAACTAAGGCCTGAGGAGGTACCAAATTTAACACATAAATGTAGTTCTTAACGCTGAAATATTATAAGCTGGTTTGGTTGAACTTGAAGCTTACTTTGGATTGTAGTAAATGCTGAAAACGCTATTTGTCGATATGGCATGAGCAACCTCAGCAAAATTGTTGTGGTTCATATTCTGAGTATACTGAGTTGAGAAAGCAGAAGCTCCTTCAATTTGGGAAGCTCGTCTAACTCCTAGTCGTAATTTGCCATCATCTCCTCTAAATAAGACGAAAATCCATATCACAACTCCTCTTCACAAGAAAGCAAAGAGATTTAATAGGGAGAAAACATTATACTGTTCTTACTACCTAAGGAAAAGCACAGCATCTCCGGAGACAAGCTTCTTCTTGTTCACAAATGCACTCCACCCAGTAGTGAGCAAATGCCTCCTAGGTTGCCCTAAAAAAAAGCTCCAAACCATTCAAAATTCTACCATCTCAAGGCAAGAAAAAATGACCATGAGGAAACAAATTTACCTCGATAGATGTGGCGAAATCGCCACTCCAGGCCATGAAGATCCCTGGCAAGAAGCTCTTGAGAAGGCCGGGGCTGGCTATAGTCCTACATCAAAATATAATTATGCAGTTAAATATCACATTTTGAGCTTACAGAAGAAACACTGAAGAACATAACTTAATGTGCAATGTACAAAGATGTTAAGTCTTAGTACAGAGAGTGAGTAAACTATACCAGAGGAGGAAAACAATCCTCAGCAGCTCGACGAGGAACAGAGAATCCTCCATGAGTGCTTGTGTCAGAAGCAGTTAACGTTTTGCAGAACATGTGAGGAGTATTTGACCTCTTAAGCACTTCATAATCATCCTCTCCACCATCAACATCTAAAAGACCCTCACGCACCTTTCGTTCAACGTCCTGTGTAATAAACAACTCAGAATCTCTAAACTCGAGAAAATTTCGCTCTCTCTTTGTTCCATGAAGCTTAGGAAAAAATACTCACCTCAGACTCAGGAAGAAGAGAGACTTGAGCATAAACTTCATCTGTAGATGTCTCTGCCTACGAAAGTAAAATTCCCAAACATTGTGTTTATTATCTCACAACAAATACCAAAAACTGGAGAAATTTGAGAGATTTCAAAGGTTTTGAAATCAATTGCCATCAAACTGCAGACAAATATAATCTTTTTATTTTTGGGGTGGGGGTGGATTTCGAAGTGTTCAATTCATTATCATAATGCCACAAGAAGTAACGAAAATGGAGTAAAAAAAGGGAAAAACTTCTCCTTCAAAAACAACATAAATTCGTTTGTCTCAAACAATTCAATAATCCGGAAGCACAAATCTCCAGAATAGTATTGAAAACCACAAACTCAGATTCACCTTTAAAAAACGAAGAATCAGAAAACAAAACACATATCTCAGTTTTAAGAGCAGAGAAGAAGACATTAAAAATAAAGAAAGAGATATATATATAAAGGAGAGAAAGAGTTAAGAGTATACGTGAAGCTTGAGATCGAGAATACGACAGAACACGTGAGGAGGGAGCCCGTAAATCGCGGCGGAGAAATCGGGGGCTTGTTCCAAATGTCCCTGAGGGAAATAAAACACAAGGCTTCCTCTTTTAGGAAGAGAGATGAGGGGTCCAGCACAAGCATGCCACAACTCCAGACAAACACCACTTGACCCTGAAGTCACCACAGAAGGTGAAGAAGACGATGTAGGCGACACCGACCCTGAAGATGGCGTTTGCGTTTCTTCTTCCTCCGTCTCCATCACGTTCAGATCGATTAAACCACCCATCAAACAGAGAGATAAAGATAAGAACTTTTTTATTATTATTAAAAAGATAGAAAATTTTCAGAGGAGTTTCTTCATGACTGTATTAAAAAATAAAGTTTAACCCTCTCAGACAAGAGGAGAGAGTAGCACAGTGATGAAGTGAGTCTTAAAGCCGTGGAAAAAAGGGTTTTCCATAAAAACCTGACATTTTAATTTCCTGAAGAAAATTAAAATTTTAAATAATTTTAGGACATAAGAGGAGAGAGAGGAACAGTACTGAGTGCTCTCTGCAACAGTGGCTCTCTGCTACGACTGGTGACTGATGTGTGGTGTGGCTTTTGGACCTTTTGTGCGTGGAGTGAGACATTAGATGGATTAGATTTTTGATAGATTGATTTCCTTTTCTTTTTTTTATTATTAATTATTACACATCAGTTTCTTGCATTGTTGATAATTTACAAGTATAATCATTTACTATTATATTATAATAAGAAGATCTGCAAGAATAATGGAGTTTTAACTAACGTCTTTTATTTCTTATTTGTCGTCTCTTTATTTATTTTTTCACAATGAATGGTGGGAGAAATAAAAGAATGATTCAAAACTGGTGGCATACTTTTAGGGATTGATGCTCATTAGTGAATAGTTTAAATGATTTTTACCATTATTATAAGTTAGTTCATGTGTGTTTGTGTTTTGTAGATTTGGATTGCCGTTATTTTCATTTTTTATATTTTTATATTTTCCCGTGAGTGAATATAAAGTACGATTCATGGGTGCATTGGGAGGATACATTTTTTTTCTTTTTTCATGGCTTCGATTTTTAGTAGTTTGGTATACTTTGAAAAGTTTTTAAGCCTTTTTCCATGAATTATCATTTGTTTATACTTTGAATTGAATTTAGAGCTAATTATTTGGAATTCGAATGTGTCTGATTTTTTTAAGAATGTATCTGACATTAAAAAAATAATTCAAGTTCACATCTTCTAACATATTTGTTAGAAAGTGAGTTCTGATAATTAACTCTAATATTATGAGTTTGACTATTCTTTACTACAATTAGTAGATTATAAGATAATTTTAAGTTATGAATTGAGTCTATATCTATTAAGGCAATTCTAATGGAACAGCAAAAATTCAAAGTTGATGCAAAATCTTTTCCAATAGGATACCAAAAATTACACCAAAACACCAAATTTGGTGTTTTTGCTACAGTATCACACCAAATTTGGTGTAACGCTGTTCACTACACCAAAACTTAAAATATTAATATTTATTTACTATTTATATGTTAATATTTTTTAATGTCACCAAATTTGATTTTTCCATTCATTAATATAGGTTAATGATATCTACACCAAATGTTGTAGTTAGTATATATATATATATATTATATTTGTTAGAAATTAAGGACATTCGCATGTCTGATTAGTTTGTATTAGAATGTCTATTAGTTTGTACTTAAAAGTAAAATTGTCGGATCAGGACTGGCTCGTAGGGCAAAACAAGTACGACTCTCTTGGACCCATGAAGAAAAGTACCTATAATTTTTTTGGTTTACATATAATTGAATTCGTTGACCCAAACATATATATGATTTGGAATGCCTTTTATTTAATATATATATGATTTGATTTTTTTAGATTTCATCAATATTAAAAATCAAATTTTTTTTAGATTTATGAAAAAAGATGACCTATATAAAAAAAAAAGTTTACAAATACGTGAAATTATTTGAAATTAAATTGTTTGGAGATCCCTAAAAATTTTAGACCGACCTTGTGTTTAGCCTAACAGAATATCTAATAAAATCTACACTCCTAATAATCGTTATCTTCTATATCATCGACCATGTTTTGTCCTAATCAAATGCAAAACACTCAAAAATGAACTATGCATGCATGGTTAACTAAAAACCAAAAAGACATAAATATCATAGATGAAAAAAGTGAGAAGTCTTCACTATTTCAATGAAAATGACTTAACCTCGCATCCAAAATATAAGAACAAAATTGGGGAGCCTTTGGTTCGAACCAGTTTGTTAATGAACCTATTATAAACGGCGAATAAAATGATGGATATCACAACTCATCCGAATTTCTAAAATAAACCAACCTTATAGTATAGTGTAACAAGAGGAATTATTGCACATCTATAAAGTAGAGACCAGAAATGGTAGGACATATCGAGAGAAACAAATGGTAGGGATTATTTGGGTTTTTAGTAAGATGAGGTTTTGAAAATTCTTATAATAATGTCTACCCATTTAAGGAACTAACCTAATCATACCACATGTTACATCTTAATATACATGCAAACAAATAAATATCCTTCTTTGCCTTGTACTTGTACATGATTAGTTCTTTTAATCGCTTATACGGTTACGAAATAAATAGTAAAAAGTATGCTGCTCATATCATTATTTAAAAAAACATGATGTCACGAAAAAATTATCTTTCTCCTCGTGATTTTTATCTATTTTTATTCCGACACAATCATGTAGTTTCTTTCTTTGTTAATATGAACGTCGGAAACTCACTAAAAAACATATTAGGGTGTTTTTGTTTCTAGAGGTTTTTACGAAAAAAAAATTGATAAGGTACATATTTTGAATAAAGTATATAGATGTAGTCATGTAGACACTTTAGCTATTTTAAAAATAATAAAGGATTTAGCTTAAATGTGTATTTTTCTTAAGTGTATTATGCATTTTATAGAAGTTAGTTAATGAAACAACTATATTCGCAATACATTTTAAAAGTCTAGCTAGACCGTTAAAACAATTTAACTATTTGGTTAGGAATCTTTTCTTTCACAAAATAAATTAATAATAGTTATCACCTTTTTTTTTTGGTCTGAATATTAGTTATCGTTTATGTTTTTCTAACTAGAACAAACGTGTAGAGAGTTAACATAACCCAAGAAGCACAAATGAAAAAGTACCTAAAGTTTTCATAAAATAGTTCGGAAATATTTCGTTTTTCTTAAAAATTTGAGTAGTATATTATTATAGGCCTAATATGTCTCCAAATATTACCACAAAGTAGCAAAAAGAGAAGAACAAAAACCTGTAAAAAAGATAGAAAGTAAATACAAGTTGTTGGGGAAAACAGTCAATAAAGTATATGTAAAATCTAGAAAAGGACAGATAGAGAAAAAGAGAGAAGAAGGTCCTTAAATTAGGAGTGTCATAAATTACAAAGAACCCGAGGATCAGGGGGGACTTTCTTTTTTCTTTTTCATTTTATATACAATATATTTTTTATTATTTCAATAGTTTTGTTGTTGTTGTTATTGTTGTTTCTGTTTAGTGAACACGCGAGACAGTCTAGAAGGTGAAATAGACACAGCTAAGAGATAAGAGGCAGAAACAAAATGGTTAAGTGTAGATTGGAGCAGGACCCGGACAAAACGGGTTACAAGTCCAAATACCCAATTGGTTTATGCCCCGACATCTGTTTCATATCTTCTTTTGGAAACCAAAGTCTCCAGAGGCCCCTTCACGCTCTTTTTCTAGCGCGTATTCTCCACGCTCTTCTTCTCAGTAGTCACTGTTGTTCACTTTGCTTATCTCTCTCTTTTAGCCCCACTTTCATTCAATGCTTCTCTTCTCTTTCGTTTTTATTTCTTCGAGAGAACTTACTACTTCCCGATTTCCTCTTCTCCCAATATTTATTTTATTTACTTGAGATTGTGATTGATATCAACTACAGTACCATATTTCATCTTTCAATTTCAATTTCTTTTCTTCAGTTTTTCATGAATAAAAACATTTTAAACCATTTAATAGACAAAATCAAATTATACATATAATACTATAGAGTCGGTTGCAATTGCACTGTGTTATGAATGTAGCACACGTGATCGATGTTGTACTGTAATTAAACACGCACGGCATTTAACTTTTTTTTAGACTTTCTCCAATGGACTCTCTTATCCAATTTTTAACATTAAAAAATTATGAAAATAATAGAAAAGATATGAAAGAGAAAGAGAAGATGTTCTTATTTAAGAAACTTAAGAGACTCATGCTAACAAATTAAGGAATTCAAAAGACACATGTCCTAATATGATTGAAGAATTTTTTTTTAAAGAAATAAATAAAAAACTAAACTTTTGTAAAGATATTAATATTTTATAATGAAGAACCTCCAATTAGGATCCCCATCATTAGAGATGCTCTTACATATTATAACACATTTTAAGACATTTCCATAAACTACTCAACATATTATTATACTGATTTTTAATGACTTCAAAATTTAGAATGAAATATTTCACCAAAAAAAAAGTTTAGAATGGAATAATGATTATATTATTTGAAATAGTACACAAAACAAACCCAACAAGCATATGACCCAGTTGGTTTACCTTTGATATAGCTTGGCATCATATGGTAGATTTAAATCCCGCTAGTTCTAGTACGAGCAATTTGATTATAGATCAGTAAAATTGATTAAAAAAAAATAGTACCCAAAACAAAGCTGTGCATGATAAAGTTTCTTAAATTCAATAGTACTAATTTTGACGATTCTTTCTCTTTGTATAATTGATTGATTGCATTATTCATGATATTTATATATTTATGTATATATATACATATATCATATTTCCTAATTCATAATTTATGATTGATATCTTAGTTCTTTAGAAGTAGGACTTGTCATTAGGCGATATCTCTATGCAGCTTAAGCTCTTAAAATATTAGTTGATCGTTGTTGATCTAGGCACAGCGGTCGATGGCTCTTATAATCCTAGATCGTTGCTTCCTCGTTTAGTTTTTGTTGTTTATTTGTCAGAAAAAAACTTGTTCAGAGTTTACGAAAGTGTGGGTTAGCAGTGGAGTTTTTGTTAGAGATTTTAGAGCTAGTTAGAACCTCCAGTATTGTCTATTTTCTAATTTCAGCTTGGTCTCTTATTGGTTGGACTCGCCGCCTAGATCTGATATCCTCTTCCCTTCTGCCATTTTTAGTTTTTTTGTTATGTCTAAGAAAAATGTTTATCTCGTTGGGATAAAAAAAGGTTGAATTTTCCAGCGGTAGGTTGAGATATAGGTTTTAGCGTCAAGGGTATAGTGATTTCCTATACTTTTCTGCTAGGCTTTCATAATTTTGACCTAGGTCTTGGTTTGGTGTTTAGTTATTTTACTGTTTGGTTTAATTTTTTGGTCTTTTAAAGATCAAGTACATCATTCCATGGTGGTGGTGGGTGATCGTGGCTAAGCGACTTTGTTGGTCTCTTCCAACCAGAATTTAATATCAAATTTTGATCGTGATCTAAATTTTTTTTGGCTAACTTTCAATCGAGATTCTGTATTTTCGACTTTTGATGTCAGATTAGTTGGTGGTGGTCCTCTTGTTAGAAGTTCAAAATTCTGGAGGTAGTCAGATCTTTATTTTCATAAATTTACTAAGATTTAAGTAAAAATGAAGAAAATAAATGTAATCTATTTAAGAAAATTCGGTTTAGTCGCGGACGTGTGGTCTAATGGTAGTGGCCGCTTTAGTTTTCTTTAGACACCAGAGTTCAATTTTTCCATGATGCAGAGAAAAGGAAAAAAGAGAAAATATGGACTTTGGCTATGGATCAGACCTTGTCGAGTAAAATTGACAAAAAAAATTGGTTTTAAATCATATTTATATCATTTTGTTTGTTTTTCTTCTTTCATGAGTAGTTTGATCTCTTTATAGATGTGTAGTTTCTGAATATTTTTAAATTTTTTCACCAAATTTAATTCTTTATTAAGCTTGCTAGGGTGGTGTTCATATAATTAAAGAAAAATTAGAACGTATGTACTCATAGACTATTAGGAATTATATAAACTTTAAAAATCTTTGAGAATTATAGAATTTCATAAGTTTTATAAACTTTTAATGATTCCCACAACATTTTGTCAATGATTTTTATAGACTTTTGCTGATTATTTAATCTTAGAGAATATATTTTGGCAGAATTTTAACAACATGGTACAAATAATTTTGGAAATAAATATGGGTTTCTGTTTTTTTTTCACTTTAGATAAATTTGTTTATTTTATGTTGTAAAATGTTTTTAAATTTTACTTTCAATTATACTGATGATCTTCTCTACTCATCAAATATATAATATATTATGTGTCTAAATATTATGTTTTAGTTCTAGGAAATATAGTTCATGTTAATAGTTGTTAGAAGTTCATTACTTTCTAGATGTCCAAAATTCATCAGTATGTTTGTTACTATGATTGTGCTATATGCCCTAAACATTATAATAGTTTGTTATACAATAGTGCTATATGTCCAAAATCTATTTTATTAACAAATACTTTAGTATTACGATAGTAATTTTTGTTCTTCGAGAAGTTTTTTTATTTTAACTTTCTTTGCTGATTTTGGAAATCTCATGGTAAAGTCTAGTATTTTGAAAAAGTCTTTTTAATGAACAAAAATGCTTAAATGCTATAAATTAATAATATCAAATTCTAACATACTTTCAAAGTTAATTAAAATTATTTGATTTGAATAACACATAACTTTTATTGATTTTAAATAATCCGCAATCTAATAACACATGACTTTTAGTAATTTTTTACTAATTTTTTACGGAAATTTAAAATACCAAAACCGATAACATGTGTTTTGAAAATTCAAGTTTAGATAACAAAAAACTCTTTAAGATCTTAAATTCTTCAAAAATCATAAAACCAATAAACCCCTACATATCATATAATAACATCCGAATTGATATCATTTAATTGATTTAATAAAGATTAAATTTATATTCGCGTAGAAATGTTATTTGCATTTTCCCAAATGGATCTAAAAAACTGTCCTTAGGCTTTAAACATCACAATCTTCAGACGTTCCTTTCTAATAAAGTTTTAAATGCTAAAACGTCAAAAATAATTAATAAATATGGTTATCTGCGTGGGATACACGCGCTAAAATAGAAAGTAAGATTGAAGGTTTTTTCGTTTTTTCGAAGCGAGTAAATGATTTTTTCTTAAGAAGAAACTTTTTACCTTTTTTTTTTGACTGATTACTATTTCGGGCCTTTAAATCCAGCTTTAATCAGTTTGTGTCAGTCCCACCCACCGCACTAAGATTGATTCATAATTACATCTTGTGTTTTCAATTTTTGCTATTTTTATCTTTTTCTTTTATTTCCTATTACCAATTTTTTTTTAGTTATAAAACTATGATAATTTGACTCGTACTCTTTCTGGTCGAATTACCAGAACATATAAATTAAGTTCTAAACTCGTATTCGTGATTGGACTAATTACCAAAATATATAAATTATTAAAGTATATTTGTTAGGTAAGTCAATTCATGTAACCAAACATGCTTTTATCATTTAGTGGACTTCTTTCCTATAACCAATTTAAGTTTTAAGTACTTTCTTAGACTATATATCTAAAATAATGAAAGAAGATATCAAAAGGTAAAAAATTGATCTGTATAAAGTTTTAAAAATTCGTTGGATTGTAGATATAAAATTATCCCTTTCTAAAAATATAAGAAACTTTTTTTCATTCTATATAAATTTTTTCGTTATAGTAGTAGTCAATAAAATGGATTTTAAGCTTGTAGTTGTAGTATAGACCTGCGAGTTACATAACAACAAATTAACTCATGAGCTCAATTTTTTAAAAAATTAACATAAAACCAATATATCTCATTAATAAATCTTAATTTCTTGCTCCAAACGTTAATTTTTATATTTTTTGGAAGAAGTCAAAACACCAATTTCTTATTTTTACGCAGAAAAAGTAAACAGCCTGTTGAAATAATACGTATTTATTATAAGTTTCAAAAAAACTAGCTATGAATAGATTGACTATATAAGTTTGACAATTAAAAAAGAGATTGACTATATACAAAAACAGAGAAATGTTGGCGTATTTAATTTCTGTCACTAGTGCGACGATCAGCAGATATACCAAACAAAATACAACAACCAATTTTCTTGTGTTTTTTTTAATAAATATTTTTAAAACTAAACGTACATACTGGTATATGGTAGAAATAAAAACGAATTGACATGACCCTTAGTTACTATTCTGTCATTGGTTGGACATTTTGTGGAACGCGAGAGTGGTCAACAAAAAGAAATAAAAACTACATTGTCTCAGATTTTTGTAACTTTTGACCGTTACTCGCTACTAAGTAAAGATTGACTTCAATGCTACTCAGAGATACCAAGTACATTGTACTTAACAACGCTTATCTAGATTAACTCCTTAAAACGTTTATCTATTATTATAATCTCACCATATCTTAATTCGATTTGAAACTTATAAAACGTTTTGTCTAAGTGTTACAGCTTACAACCTTTAGCTCATACCTATCTGAATATACACAAGGAAGAACCATAGTTTTTGTGAATTAAAAGTTTAGATCTGAACAGTCTAGAACACACAGAATATTTTAGAGTCGATTACAATTTAACAATGATAAGTTATACCCATGTATGTACATATATAAATAAAGTAATTTAGAAATTCCAAAGGCGAAACCTAGACTAATCTTCAAAATGTAAACTACCAGAGTTGTTTAAGGTATTTTTATAAAATGTGTATAGTGGAGATCTATAAATGGAGACAACTTGATCATTGGCCTCAACCCAAAAGAAGAATCCATGGCCAATAAAAATCTTTTAAAACACCACCATTTATTGCCTTTTACATATCTTGTTTTTAGTTTTTAAAACCATTCCTACTGCATCTAACGCCCTTTATAAAAAGTATATACATACATATATAAGTTTTAAATATTATCTGTTGAAAAAAGAATACCCAAATTTCTATAAGTTTCAAATATCAGCGTGGTTGCGGCAAAAAATAATACTATCTTTTTAACAAAATTCCAACTCCAAAATGATAAAAAAGATGGTGGTGCAATAGAAATTATATTTTGGGAATTGCTCTATGAAGACAGTAAAGTTAGAGATACGGATGATAATTATGAGAAAAGATGATTAAAGTAAAACTCGTGGGAAACCAATCATACTGTGACAAACTTTTGGCAGTGAATTTCTATGTTTGTTTGTGTGCAGACTTGCGTTTGATGCTTTGATGTAATCTCGGATAAATGGGCGTTGCAGTTGGTGACTGGCTTCTCTTGTGTCCCACCCAGTCTAGTGGAACTCAGTTTTCTTTTTTAGAAAAAAAAAATTTGATAAAAAAATTATATATTTGATTTTTGTGATATTTCATCAAGTAAGCAACACTTTTTTTTTTACGATTCTTATAGATTAAGAGACTGATCTAAAAATTATTTTTTTAGATCACTTTAAAAACATATTTACAGTTTTGTGCTATATTTAATACTTTTAACATAAAATCACATTTTATATAAATAACTAAGATTATACCCGCAAGTTGCTTTTAATCTAGTAAGATGTGGTAAGTCTACTAAAAACAGGTGCTTGCACGTAGAGAGATCGAGTTCTGCCGCTTGCATTATGCAGGAACTTGACTAATAGGCCGACCAGTTGTGGTCCAATATTGACAAAAAAACACTAGGATTATACCTACGTTATAACGCGGTATTTGATTGTTTTGATTGCTTTTGTAAACCATTTTCATTTATCTTGTTAGACTTGTGTTGATATTTAAGAATCTTTTTTTCGAAATGTTTTACATGTCGAAAACCCGAACCAAAATTAATTCGAGTTAGAGGAACTGAACCCGACAAAATACCCAAATGAATCTCAAATCTATGTAACCGAAAACTCAAACTCGAATCCGAACACGAACCAAATCAAGAACCTAATTTTAGATTTTTAGAGTTTTTCTATTAATTTTTTATTAATTTTGAATTTTTATATAAAAATTTAAATTCAAAGTCGACAAAATACCGAAATGTATCTTAAATCTGTATACCCGAAAACCAAATATAAACGTGAACCGGAACAGAATTTGTATCGATATTTTTTTAAATTAATTTTTAGTTTTTTTAGAGTTTTTTCTACTAAATATTTATTGATTTTAAATTTTTATATAAAAAATTATAACAAAACCTATCTTAATCATATTTTTAAAGGTTGTTATGAACTATATGTTAATTTTACCCTAATGTTTATAACACGATCAAAATAAAATGTATTCCGCTATAATGTCCAAAATATATTATGATCTCCATACCTCAATAAACCCAAGTGAATGTATAAACATTTGTCTGATTTTGCTTTGTAATTTGTTTATTTATTTATTTTTAAATGCTTAAATCTGTAAGAACTTATCAAAGATACTCTTTTCAAAGTTTTTGAAAAATCGTTAGTTTTTACACAGTTGGCTATTTTTCTACGGAATTATAAGTTAATAAATCATCCCAAGTGGCAAACGTTTTTGTTGATGATACTACAATTTTTTATCACGAGTTCTCGGTGATGCAGAACAGAACCTTTTTGATATTATTAAAAAATAAAAAGTTAAAATCCGTTTCAAAAAAATAAAAAGTTTGTTGCACTTATTACTACAACCAAATGCAACGTTTTTGAGTTAATATACTTTTAACGTAACCTTTACGACGTTTTTTTGTTGTTGTAAAGTTTAGTATTATAATTAAAGATGACGACATTTTAGATTGAAAATTCTTGTTTTCGTAATGCATATAATATATTAAACAAAAACTAATGTACAACGCAATGCAAACGCTTTTGATTGTCAAAAATGTAGCTGAAAAGTTATGAGGAGATAGGAAAAGAACGATAAGAAGTAGTGCACAAACTATGAACGTCAAAAATGTCATAATTACTCACAAAAATTAACAAAACTAATAAAGTAATCGTTGTCACAAACTGGTAAGCGCAATAGCGCATGCATGTATATGAATGCGAGAAATCACATCTTCTATACTTTATGAAATATTTCGATTTTTTCTTTTTAAAATTTCTAAACCAAAGAGTTGAGAAATCAAAAGTAACTTTTATAGGTGACCGATAAGACAAAAAGGTAAGGTTTTACTATCTTATTGTCTTTAAATTGTGGTCATTAAGAGACACTTAGTGAACTACCTCGTCTACATATTAACCTAAAAAATCATAATGTCGGCCTTAATGCTTTATAGTGTTTAATAATTTGCGTTGGGAAAAGTATAATGATTAAAAAAAAAAAAGCTTGGTCTAATAATTTCCATTAGAAAAAAGAATTGCCCTATTTGTCAAAGTCATGAATCGATTCTCCTCCAGTGTGACACATGAAGTCTTAGCATATGCTGGAATTGACCAATCACCTCTGTCCATTAGCAAATCCACTAAAACAGATCCAACATTCACAAATGGATTAGAAAAACATTTTGTCATTTTAGCCCGCTTAGTATTTTATCGGGTTTCCAAACAAGCCCAAGAACAAACAGTGTCACCGATTTACAGAGGTGATGTGTCCAGCCTGTGTAAAGAGAATAAATGTACGACATTCCCCTATAAAAAAGGAGGTAAAGCGTCGGCAAAAGGGAAGCCTTTTGAACAGTAACTTCCACTTGGATAAATATTACTACTTAGACAATTTTATGTAATAGACGAGCTCGTGGCATTAGCACTGCGAGCCCATCCTCATCACTATTTGTCCACGTCATTCTTAATCACTTAATAAAACATGATCTTTTAACCTTCTAATTTAATACCGAGTTAATTCCAGTACAAACAATTGGCGCTAGAAGGAGGGGGAAGAAAAGATTTCTAATGCACGAGGGACTGAAATGACCGACTATAACCCTGCGGCATGGAACAAAAAAATCCCTCCCAGACTAAAAATGGGACCACCGGCCCCGAAACCATCACCGTCTACGCCAAGAACTATTCAGCAAATTGAAACCTTGCTAGGACCCGAGCATGAGATACTCGGCGCGGCTACCAGTAAGCTAACCTCAACTAGTCATGACAAGACGCTAAGTTCTGAAAAGGTTTAACGAGTGGCAGATTCGCACTTTGCTATGATAAAATGAATGGAGTAAGCGACTGATAGGTCCGAACAAACTTTTGAAATACTGCCCAAGCTACGAGCCGAGCTCAACAAATATGTCATCACTAATAAACGCCCACAACACCACACGGAAAATCTATCCCCACCTCGTCTACAAAGACAACTATTCGACAGCCCATCAGAGCCTCGTCAGAACAGAAGTCAAATGGGTGCGGACGAGGTTCCCCTCGAAAGAAAGAGACGCCGAAAACTGCTAGTAGTTTGTCAAAAACTTAACCGACGACGCCATGGAATGGTTTTACTAACTTGATCATTATTCCATCAACAATTTGGTGTTCATGCCGAGGACTGCTTCGACGGCCGACCTCCAAGCCATTGTACAAGAGCCAACAAAGGAGTCCTTTCGCTTCTTCCTCGGACGATTGCGAAAGGTCTCATCACAAATCACAATAGCCAACGCCGCTGGCATCGACATGTTGAGTGAAATTCTCTACTACGACTCGGAGCTCATAACTGACTTTAGGCTGCGTTGTCCCTTTTCTTTAGAAGACGCCATTCACTGCGGAGCAGTGTTCACAGAAATAGAAGAAGAGAGGGCGACCAAATTAAGAAGATACAAAAACCAATCTTCTATAATCAAAGAAGCGGCTAGAGAACCAACGCGTGAGGAATACCACGAGCCATTCCAACGCTATGACCGAGGGTACAAAAGTAAAAAAGGGAAACAACACATACGCAGTCGACACCACCTGCATCAAATCCCAATGTCCCTGGATCGCAGCTAACAAATGGTATATGGCCGCGTCACGAGACAAACACTCTTATTGTTACTACCACACAAACGTACCAGCCATGCAACTTCGCAGTGCTTTCGCATGAAATAGTTGCTCCTAGCAAAATTTGAGAGAGGCGGGGTCAAGTTGGTCGAGCCCGCGCCCGCATGGAGATTGCGGCGTGTCAAGAATTTAAAAATCGTGAAATCATGGTGAAACTATGATAGACGACGAGGATCCACCATGCAAACATACGGACCATGACGAGTTCCCCACACCCCCACCTACTCGAGAAACGGTAATGATTATGGGAAGTATAAGGGAAGGAAATGACTCCGTACAAGCAATAAAAATTTATGAGCACGAAGCTGAATCAATCCGGAAAAACCGCGCTGCTTCTATTGTAGCCCTCGTACAAAATATCCCGTCTGCTAAGTCATAAGTTTCACCAGCACCGAAGCTGAAGGTGTGCAACACTCACATGACAACCGCATTGTTGTCAAACTCCACGTCGCGGATTGCGACGTCATATGCATTATCGTCGACACGGGAAGCAAGATGAACCTGATCATTAAGGAAGCTTTGGACAAACTTGTGATCCCAGACGAGGCGGTAGAATTCTCAACGTCGGTTTGACCATTAACCGAGTTCGATGGCAACTTAATGTTAACTAATAAGACGGTGAAACTGCCAATCAATCTGGCTGGCACGACCAGATGGGTCAAGTTCCTTGTCATAGACGGACCAACTATCTACCATATAATCCGGGGTACGCCCTGGATCCATGCTATGAAAGTTGCCGTCTCCACCTACCGCGGAAGCCAATAGATGGCCAGAACATGTTTTATCACCCAACACAAATTAGAAAATCAGCTGGGAGGTCATGCTTGATAGCTAGTGAAGTAACCACATGCACTCTCCCACGAAAAATTTTACAAGATAACACAAAAAAAAGAAACAACAGAGCTAATATGTCTGGACTTGGAAAAGCCGGACCATTGCGTCAAAATCGGCCGAGAATTGTCCATAACCCTGCGTTACGAGCTCATCTCCTTCCTCAAGCAAAATCTGTTTACATTCGCATAGAGTACACGGGACATGCCAAGGCTAGACCCTAAAAGTATTTGCCACGAGCTTAATATTGACCCAACATTCAAACCGGTTAGGCAGAAGTGGAGAAGACAGTTAATGATGAGATCGATCGATTGACCAAGGCAGGCTTCATCACCAAAGTCAAGTACCCAAAATGGCTGGCCAACCACGTCGTCGTCAAAAAGAAGAATGGCAACTGGTGAGTCTGCGTGGATTTTATCGACCTCAATAAAGCCTACCCGAAAGACAGCTTTCCACTCCCACACATTGACTGGCTCGTCGAATCAACCGTAGGGAATAAGTTAATATCCTTCATGGACGCTTTCTCTGGATACAATCAGATAAAAATGAACGCGGCCGACAAGGAAAAAACTGCTTTTATCATCAACCGCAACACTTATTGTTACAAAGTCATGCCATTCAGACTTGAGAACGACGCCACCACCTACCAAAGGCTCGTTAATAAAATGTTTGCGAGGCAATTTGGACAAACGATGGAAGTATATCTTGATGACATGCTCGTGAAATCCCTGAAAGACGAATCTCACGTCACGACCTCACAGAATGCTTCGATGTGCTTAACACTTACCAAATGAAACTGAACTCGTCCAAGTGCACTTTTAGCGTGACCTCTATAGAGTTCCCCAGTTCTATCATAACTCAACAAGGAATAGAGGCCAACCTTAAGCAAAAAACCGCGGTGCTGGACAAGCCATCCCCAATAAACCCCGTCGAAGTGCAAAGGTTGATAGGATGGATTGCCGCCCTCAATCACTTCGTCTCGCGTTCGACCGACATGTGCTTACCATTCTACGAACTTCTAAAAGGAAACAAACATTTTATTTGGGATGATGACTATGAAGAGGCCTTCCGACAGCTTAAAACATACTTGGCAAAAGCTTACATTTTATCCAAGACCGAAGCAGGGGAAACTACACTTATATGTCACGGTCAACAGTGTGCTAGTCAAAGAAGACTGGGGTGAGCAGAAACCAAAATTTTATATCAGTAAGTCTTTGGATGACACAGAGACACGATACACGATGAATGAGAAGTTGTCATTGGCAGTAGGAACCATGGCCCGGAAACTACATCCGTATTTCCAGTCCCATGCCATTGTCGTCCTTACAAACCATCCACTGCAGACAATCCTTCACAACCTTAGTCAATCAGGGCGGCTAACCAAATGAGCAGTCGAATTGAGCGGGTACGATATCAAGTACAAGGGACGAACCAGCGCCAAATCTCAAGTCTTAGCATATTTTATCATCGAATTGGCCCCGACTGCACAAAATGACCTTTCTCCAGAACAAACAAACAGATGGACTTTGTACGCGGATGAGTAAGTGTCTCGCCACGGCTCGGGGATCGAAATCCGACTCGAATCCCTGACGAGGGAGATACTAGAGCAGTCTTTCCAGCTCACGTTTCAAGCATCCAACAACGAGGCCAAGTCTGAGGCTCTTCTCGTCAGGCCACATCTCGCAAAGGTACTAGGCGCACAACATATCTTTGACCTAGTGGATTCACAGCTCGCCGTCAGCCAATACAATGGAGAGTACGTGGCCAAATGCGAGAGAATTTCCGCATACCTAAAACTAGTCCACAAGCTCGCCAAAGAATTCTTTACATTAGAGCTCGTCAAAATTCCCCGCGGTGATAACACCTTGGCAGACACACTAGCAACCCTAGCTTCCACGTCAGACTTGACACAGGGCCGAGTCATCCCCGTCAAATGCATTAAAGAGCCAAACATTGAACTGACAAAAGAGCAATGTGTCGTCATTGACGAGGCCAAGGAAGAAGAATTTGAGAACTTGCAGAATAACGAAAATATGGGTGACGAAGAGTGGAGGAAATAAATTAAAGCCTATATCATAGACGGTGAAGTACCCTCAGATAAAAAGGACGCACGAAGACTCAAAGCTAAAAGCGCCTCGTACATGGAAGTAATAGGCAACCTGTACTGACAAGCGGCAAACGGGGTCTTATTTAGTTGTATTTACGGCGAAGAAACTCGGTGCATCATGGCCGAAGTCCTTGAGGGTGCCTGCGGGAACCATTCAAGAAGGCAAACTCTTGTCTATAAAGTCCGAAGCCTGGGATACTTTTGGCTGACCAAGATAGTCAACTGTGAAAAATACGCCAAGTAATACAAAAATTCCAAAGACACGCACCGCTCGTGCACGCCCCAGCCAAAGAGCTCACCTCATCTGTGATGCCATGCCTGTTAATGCATTATGCCATGGACATAGTCGGTCCTCTCCACGAATCAAGATAGAAACGCTTTCTCCTCGTCATGACTCATTACTTCATCAAGTCGGTCGAGGCAAATTCTTTTGCCAGGATTCAGGACACCGATATACAAAGATTTGTCTGGAAGAATATTATTTGTCATCATGGGTTATCTTATATAAAATTTTCATAGACAACGACTTGCAGTCAACCTCGTCTCAATTGGAAGGATTTTATGCTCGATGGAAAATCTGTCTCAGCAAGAGCACCCCGCGGAATCCACAAAGAAATGGGCAGGTCGAGGCCACGAATATAGAAAGTATCCGCCGACAGGTGTTTACAGTTAACGAGAAACTTAATGAAGAAAAGATCTACGACAACCTTGACGACATCGATGATATTAGTGATTCAGCAGGTCTAAGAGTTCAACAATACCCAGCAACAAGTGTCTTAATATTATTACAGGAGGGTCAACCAGTGAAAATTCATCGAAGGTGACCTCGTCGTGCATCAAATGTTCAAAAATAAAGCTGAATTAAATGCTTGAAATTTTGGCATTAAATGGGAGGGCACGTATAGCATTTCTATGGTTATGAAGCCTAAAGTTTATGAACTTATGACGATGACCGGCAGATGGTGCTGAGAAGTTGGAACGCGAACAACCTCAAGCGTTTTTACTACTGAACCAGTGACATCTATACCAAGGTTTTTAACAAACCACCAACGACGACGCTATCATAGAGCGCTCCTCGGTGAAGTATCCTGCTTTTAATTTACATATCATGCATTTGTAACTAAGAACTACGTCTGGCTTGATCCCTTCACAGGGTGCAGCAATAATATAAAAAAAATCTTTTTCTCCTAAACAACTCTTGGCTCTGGTCGGTAAAATTTTCTCCTTGGCATTAATTCACCAAAATGGAAGCCAAGCCGAGCGCTTTCATCGGCTATATAAGGTAAACCGGACCATCATTCCGTGCATGGAAAGCCTAAGTGAAAGCCGATCATACCACTCGCAGCACGCACCACAGGGTAAGCTGAACCATAACTTCGCACCAATTAAGCTTAGAAGCCGAGCACGACACTCGCCTCGTCACTAAGGATAAGCTGGGGACCGAGCCCGCTCTATTAAAAGTACGAGGAACACACTTAAATAAAAGCTCCGTCATTTAATTAATTGCTTAAAGAATGTAACAGCACCCAGATCGACAAAGAAAACCTACTACGACAACAACATCCAAAACAAGGGTTTAGGCGATACAAAAATCAAACATAGTATCTTGGTGCTTTCTTGTTACGCCTCGTCAACACAAAAATACGGCATCTCCTCGCACAATTTGTCAAGATCACCGAGAACACCATCGTCTGCTGCTACCGGGTAAAGGGCAAAGTACTTGCCTCGCCGACGCATTAGCCTCGTATGTCACCGAATCCTCGCTTTGCTTTTTCATTACGGCCCTCAGCACGACCACACCCATCTTGTCCTTCATAAACTGGACACAGCTTAGAGTTCGCGATGCTTGACAATGCAGAAGATGTGGTAAACATGGATATGCTCCCCTACATGCTTCAAATTCAAATTGATTAAGTCCCACTCCTCGCCGTGCCGAGCGTATTCAGCCACAACCTTGTCACGAACCTGACGAACAACCTCGTCACACTTCTCAGAAATGGAGAGATTTGAACGACGATTCTCCTCAGCGTCACCCTTCAACTTTCTCACCTGGGCTCGTAACGACGTAATCTCCTCAACAAGTTCCAACCTTTGTTCCCTCACCCTGCCCAAGTCACGCATAGCATTAAGCACTTCTGCCTCGGTGTTACGACACCTTGCCTTATACTCACCCAACTCATGCATAACACTGCCTTCGTCACGAGCCGTAAGATGGTCGTCGTACCGTTCCCCAAGAAGATTGAGGTTTGAAAACGCCTGTGAAACCAACAATCAGAAAAGAACGAGCACGAAACAGGTTATCCAAAAAAATACCGAAGAGTTTTTTTAGCCAGTAGAGAGGCGGTATCGACGAGGAAGTCTCCTGCCAACAGCGAATCTGGCTCCGGCATGGCACACATTGTCCCTTTCAACTTAAGCAAGAGTTAGCAGACCGTGTCACGATCGTCACCGAGGGTATTTATTCCTTTATACTTGAACGAAATATCATAGGTTAGCGCCCCCTCCTTATCGATGAACCCTCAATCCTCCTCATCAAAGCAGCATCCACCCTCAACGTGGAATCATCAATTCCCTTTGGCATCAAATCCGCCGTTCTCCGTGGCGTGACGTCTCTAACACGAAGCATTTTTCTGGTACGTGCAGCATTAAATTCCCTACCATCCTCGAAAACTCTTTTTGCGTTCTTCCTTTGCAACGTCACAACTTCCCTACTCTAATCCGAGGCCAGCCTTCGCGGAGTAGCCGAGGAAGAAGGCCAAAGGAACAACAAAAACCGCACCATAGCCAACCACAATCCCTCCGGCTTCAGCGTCTGCCTCGTCAGGATCTGCAAGCTCGTCACGCCCAACAGTTACCGGCTCTGGATCAGGATCATCGGGGCAGAGTCCATCCATAGACTTCGCAAAAGTTGGGTCGCAGCTCGCATATCACCCAATCTTGCCAGTCACGCCCTGGAAGCTACAAAAAATCCTTGTAAAAAAAAAAGATGAGCCGAGGCCAGCCTCAATACATACCTTCTTGTACTCTCTTAAGATTTCTTCTAACTCTTGGAGAATGGACGTCCGGCCGCCGAGAACAGCTAAAATCCTTTATCTTTCTCGCGTCGTTAAAAAAGTTCTGGAAATAATCTTTGAAACCTGTAGAATGCGGCGCTACAGAAAACAAAACACACCAACAAGTTATATGCAAAAATAAATCAAAAAGCTCCGCAGGAGCATTAGTGGTCCTACTGGGCTTCGCATTCAGACAATCCGATAGTAACACCAAGGATTAATGACCGAGACACTATCTATCCACATGTAGAAGTACTGATCCCTCCATCCGTTTATCTTACTAGGTTAGTCGTTCGCTATCCCAAAATAATTTTTGGCGGAGACATATAATGTATCGTTCTTCTTTGGGTTCATAAACAGCCTCGTCATATTCTCGAAGATATGGGCGTCATATTCACTCCACACTCTGCCCCTAAAATTAAGTATGCCATCATATTCTTTAGCGACACCGGGGCTAACTATGTAAAGACAATATGCCGACACGCACAGTAGCTGAGAAGCAACTGAGTTAGCGGAAATTGCATACCGTAGTCCTTGAAGAAATACTCGTGCAGGCACATTTAACCGTCAGGCGGCATCCACGGCTTCTAGGTAGGACTAGGAATTTGAAACCGTACCAGCAGTTTTATTCCACATTTGTTAATTAGTCACCAGATCGACTACTTGGTTCTATTAGTTGGAGGCCAATTCAACGACCTCAGCCAGCTCCAAGTCCGCCTACATGCTGCGTGACGAGCCGACCCGTCTTCTTCTGACCCAACTGACTCAGCGTCAGATTTATCATCCTCGACGCCCAGTGTCTTAAGCCCAATATGTCTCAAAGGTTCAAAGTGGTCACCCAGCGTAGTGTCCTCCTCACCATCATCCGGGCCCTCATCATTCTCGACCACGACATTTTCTTCGTCGTTTGCCTCATCATTGACTTCATCGTCGGCCTCGTCATTCTCGATTGCGACGATTGCTCTATTATTGGCCTCGTCGTCGATCTGGTCAGATATTACAACATTGGCCTCTTCATAGGCCTCGCCACCATTTGTAACAATGTTGGCCTTGGTATTTCTCGTTGACATATTAGCCCCGTCACTTCTCCTTGAAGAAGCGGCCTCGTCATCTCTTGGCAAAATATTGACTTCGTCGATGTTCCGTAAAATGAAGACCTCGTTACTTTTTGCAACCTAGTGTCTTCTTTGTTTCTAGGCTGAACGAGAGGCACACTACTTCCACATTCATCGACGACGTCAACCTCCAACGTCTCTTCGTCATATATCAAAACGTTAGCTTCGTCGTCCCTCGTTGAAATCTCGGCCCCGACATCCCGAGCCAAAGAATTGTCTTCGTCACCCGCGTACAAATTGACCTTGGCACCATCTTTAACGTGCAGACAGTCGAAATCAGAACTAGAAAAACTCGATTTCGAGCCGCCCCTTGTTGAACTCACACCGGAAATTCAAGCCATGACCGGAAAGACAACACCTCGCTAGAAACTTAAAAAGAATGAAACGAGAGGAGAGAAGAGAGAATACCTGGAGAAGAAACTTTGCAAGGAAGAAAATGAAGAGAATGTGTTAAGGAATCGCCTGTTTATAAAAATATAGCGCAGTTACCGAAATAACGTCATAATTACGCCTGCAAAAAACCTAAAGCTAGCACGGCATTTTTCCTGCCATGTTAAGTCGGTCACATTTCCCTCATTAAAGACGAGTAGTCAACAGAACAACGCTACGTGTCAGTGGACCAGCATGTGCCTCGAAAACCTACAAGTCTGCGTCCTTGTTGCCAGACTTGTTGGGACTATTGTTGGGGGTTGACTAACGACCTCGGCCCATTAGCAGATCCACTATAATAGGCTTAACATCTCACAAATAGATCAGAAAAATACCTTGCCACTTTGGCCCGCTTAGCGTCTTATCGAGCCTCCAAACAAGCCCAAGAACAAGCAGTGTCATCGACTTACGAAGGAGACACGCCCAGCGCGTGTAGAGAGAATAAGGGTATGACATTCCCCTATAAAAGGGGAGGTGAAGCGTTAGCAAAAAGAGAACTTTTTGAACAGTAACTTCCACCTGGATAAGTATTACTACTTAGATAATTTTATCTAACAGACGAGCTTATGGGATTAGCACAGCAAACCCATCCTCATCACTATCTATCCACGTTATTCTTATCACTTAATAAAACAGTATTTTTTAATCTTTCAATTTAATACCGAATTAATTCTAGTACAAGCATAGCGTCCGATGGAATATGGACACTCGCTACTCTCAAACCTGGGGAGATTAAGACTGAAATTAATAATATCAACAAATTTGTTTGGCATAGGGTCTTTACAATACTTGGGCTGGCTGTGTGATTCCTTTATTACTGCCCGTAGACATGCTCCTATGTTGAACCGGTTTACTGGGTGGTTTGGTTTCTTTTAGAGTCTCTATTTTATCGGTCTGCTTTTCAGGGATCTACGTGTCGAGTGTATAATGAAGACACGTGGAAAATGGCTTGAAGATAGAATGGCGGGGTCCATGGGCAATCCTTTGCGAAATTGGATTAGACCTGTCGTTGTCTGAAATCAGAAGCTCTCGTGGGCCTTTAATATACGGCCTTTTAAGATATTATTTTCTATAAAGAGAGTATTTTTGGCTTCGGAGTGATAACTCATAAGCTAAATTAATCTTAAAGAAAACCAATTTTACTTTACCAAATTTATGATTTTATATATAACTGACTTACTGACACCATTTACAAGTTTTGTTATAGTTTATAACGATAATTGACGTAACTTTCACTCAAAATTTAGATTTAGTATAATCTTTAATCAGAATTTGATATGTCCTATTGTTTGTAACCATGGAATATTTGTACTTTTGTAGGTAGTGGATCTTACACTGGGTCTTCTTGATTATCCAGTAGGCTTATGATAAACGGACTCTGATGTTTTGGGCCTGACTTTGGCAGCCATCTTCCCAATCACGTTTGTTACTAAAAAGCCTAAAACGTGATTCTGTATTCAAATTTGATTGTAACGATTTTTCATTACATGGGAAGATATGAAGAAAACTAGTAAAAGCTCAACAACCCGATTTCTTAACGGCTGAAACATCATCTCCAACTTCAGAGGTTGCTTGCTTACGACTCTGGAAATTTGAGTGAGAACTTCAGTGTAAGCAGCTTCAACAGTCAAAGCTTCAAGAACTGAAGTCTCCATGAAGAAAGTATTCTCTCTCTGCAAAGGCTTTCACTTCTTCCGTTGAGATAGCACGAAGATGACACAAATCAGCTGTGTTATCTACAAGCATAATCACCGTGTTTGCGTCAGTGTGGTAGTGCCACAATCTGTTCTACATACAACTATATGTTGAACTACTTCAACAAGTCCACGCGTATTATTTGATCTAATCTGATTTTTATATATTTCCATGTATAATTTGATAACCTTTTCTTGGCCTGTAGTATCCCATATATGTGCTTTGAGAATCTTATCGTCACTTGTATGCTTACGATAGTTGAGCGTGAGTCGTGGCTAAAGTCATTTTTTGTGAACCGAATAAAAGATTTGATTTTCCGACACTAGAATCTCCTGTTAAATCGTAATCGTCTTCAGCTTTATACTTCCCATATTTCGTTTATATTTTTTTTTGTCTTTCTATTATATATGAAAACAAGCTCACGTTTTATGACATTGTAGTTTATGATCAAATTGTTTGTTTTCCTTAACCATAAGATTCTCAACATTCTGCAAAATAATCTATAACTAATAACAGGAAGATTTTGACACCTCTCAGATCTTTCACCCCACCTTCCTAATATTTGGTTTGATCATATTTTGGTTTAATTTTTGACAAACAAAATTTTAATTTTAAGAAAAATAAATATTTAATTTTGATTAAGATATCATATTTTTAGTAAATTTGAAAAAGTTACTTTTCCAATAATTTTGGTTAAATTTAAGAGATATAGTTTGGTTTATATTTAGAGATAATTACTTAAATAATGTTCATATATAGGTTAATTACTCAAATAATGCTTCATCATATGAAGCTTAAAACACAAGGTTAAAAAGACTTGTTTTGAATTTTATCATTGGAATGCCATTTAAAAAATCAAAATTTAATATTAAAAAAAAATGAGTTACTAAAAATAAAAATAAAATATCAAATATTAATAATCAAACTCAAAGCTTTTGAGTTTGAAATACATGATTTTTTTTAGGGTTTATCTCTTCTTCTTCTCTTCTCGACGTCGTCAACCTCGACATCTCCGGCTCCGGTGGCGACTTGGCGGCGCTCCTCATTCTGACAGCCCTCCTCTCTCTGGTGGCGATTCTCTATTGCGAAAGGTCTCACCTGTAGAACTTAGGAATATTAAATCAAGATTAAATTAATAACTCTTCTTTATTAGCTTAAAAAACTCAATGCAAAACCTAAACTCTCAATCTCTTAAACTTATGTCACATATTGACATCTCCTTTTATAGGCTAGATAAGTTACTATTACAATTAGGAAAACTTATATTTTAGATAACTCCTAAAATATTTCATAAATCTTATTTAACCTAACTACCTAACTTGCTCAACAAGTCTTTGACATTAAGCTTAATCTTCTTCCCTTTAAGCTTAATGTCAATTTATTCTATATCTTTAACTCCAATGTAGTCTCTCATTTCCTTGTACTTGATTCTTCCAAGAGCCTTAGTTAGAATGTCTGCCTTTTGCATGTTTCCGGGAACATGTTCAACTTCTATTTGACCAGTTTCAACACATTCTCTTATGAAGTGATACCTCGTATAAATATGCTTGCTTCTTCCATAAAACACCGGATTTTTGGTGAGTGCTATTGCCGATTTATTGTCAATGCAAATCGCTACCTTCTCAATTGTTAATCCCGTGGTTGCACTTACAAGTTTTTGAAGCCAAATTGCTTGTTTAGCCGCCTCAGTTGCAGCCATAAACTCGGCTTCACACGATGAAAGGCCCACAATATCTTGCTTTTGAGAGCACCATGAGATTGGGCTTGATCCGAGATAGAAGATGTGTCCGGTGGTGCTTCTTCCATCATCGGATCCACATTATAACTACTATCACTAAATCCAACAAGCTTTGGTACCTTTGTAGGAGATCTCGTGAATATTAGACCAAGTGTAGTAGTTCCTTTTAAGTACCTTAGACATTGTTTCATGGCAACTCCATGGGACTCTCTTGGATTGTGCATATAGCGACTCAAGACTCCAACACTATATGACAAATCTGGACGAGTTTGCAACAAATATCGAAGACATCCAATGTTTTTTCGAAAATTTATAGCATATATTTCTTCTTCCGGTTCCGATTTTGATAACTTCAATCCCCAATCCACTGGAACATGAACCAAATTGCACTCACTCATACCCGATTCCTCTAAGATTTGAAGTGTATACCTTGTTTGATTCAAGGTGATCCCTTTTTTGTGTTGGTTTACTTCAATGCCAAGATAATATATCAACTTTCCCAAACCGCTCATCTCAAATTTTGTGGACATCTCTTCCTTGAACTCATCGATCACTTTTCTACTTGTTCCGGTGACAAAAAGATCATCTACATAGACAACAATTAGTAGAATTTCTTGTGCCATTACCTTCCTATAAACCGATGGTTCCTTGGTGCATTGTTCGAATTCAAGTTCCTTGAGAACTTGGTTTAGCTTGATGTTCCAAGTTCTTGGTGCTTGCTTTAGTCCGTACAAGGCCTTTTTGAGTTTGTAAACCTCGTGTTCACTTCCCTTGACTTTGAAACCTTCTGGTTGTGACACATAAATGGTTTCCTTAAGTTCACCATTAAGAAATGCCGTTTTGATATCAAGATGATGAATCTCCCATTCATAAGATGCCGACAAGTTAATTAGAAGTCGGATAGTTTCAAGTCTAGCAACAGGAGCAAATAATTCCTCATAGTCAATTCTTTGAACATAGCCTTTAGCAACCAATCGAGCTTTGTAGTTCTTAATGCTTCCATCAGATTTTCTCTTGATTTTGAAAATCCACTTAAGTCCGATAGCTTTCACTCCTTTCGGGAGCTCCACGAGATCCCACATCTTATTTCTAACAATGGATGAAATCTGATCTTCACAAGCAAGAATCCATACTTTCAATTCCTTTGCTTCACTAAAATTTCTAGGTTCATCATCTAAACACAAAAGTAACCTTTCTTCTTCTTTTTCGGCAAGTAAAACATAGTCTTCAAGATGTTTTAGCTTAATGACCTGTCTATGTGACCTTCTCAAGGTCGGATTAGGTTCTTCCAATTCTTCTTCGACATGTGAACCATTCTCATTGGACTATTCTTGTTCGTTCATGACTCCTTGACTGTTGCTTGCGGCACAAGTTTCATTACTTTCCCTTGAAGTAACCTCATTTCCTTCGTCCCTAGCCACGTTTTCTCCTTGATTTTCATGGTGAGCTAGTTCATTTTGAAAACCTTGTTCATTATTGTGCATCTCGTCGTTGGTTTTGCTCCAATTCTATCTTTTTGTCTCATCAAACAAACCATCTCGACTCACAACTACTTTTCAAGTAAGATGATCAAACAATCGATATGCTTTTGATCAGGGTTCGGTTCTAAGGTGAACAAGCATCGTAGATCGATCATCTAATTTCTTCAAGTGTGGTGTCTCAACTTTAGCGTAGCCAATACACCCAAAAATTCGGACATGGATGATGTTAGGCGTTTTGCTTCTCAAAATCTCATATGGTCACTACAAGAAAACTTTTTTTTTTAGACTGCACAATCAGTCGCAAATCAGTCCCATTTTTGAAATCTGAGACTGATTTGCGACTGATATGATCAGTCGCAAAACCTTAGTCGCTAATTTATAGAGTCGCAAATCAGTCGCTAATTTGCGACTGATTTGAAACTAAAATAATCAGTTGCAAATCAGTCACAAAAATCAGTCGCAAAAATCAGTCGCAAAAATCAGTCGCTAATCAGTCGCTAATCAGTCGCTAAAAAAAGATTGAAAATAAAAAGCAAGCCGGGGCTCGAA